>SKCR01032733.1:0-175113 GCA_019454045.1 Zanthoxylum bungeanum | reverse complement strand
ATCTTTTCCAGTTCTCTTATACTCCATGCAACAATCATAGGCCTCCAACAATTCATGACGGTAAGCCTAAAACAGCAAAAAGGTAAAATAAATAGGCAAATGAGTAACTTTTACTACGGTATCCTAGAAGCTAAAATGGCTCACAAGCTTGCAGTCTGATCACAATGGACAAAATAATAATAATAACTAGTAGGGATCCCGGGCAACGCGCGGGTTAATTTGGATAATATTTCAACAATTATCAATGTCTATAAAACCTTATTTTCGCTTGTAAGGCATTTTGAAGTTAATAAAAAAAAAACAAAATAAACATCAAATTTAATAAGAACAGATAGACATGGAACAAATTCGTAGAACCTAGAAATTAAAAAAAGCACATAAATGGACCTATGACATTTAATGAATTCAATAATATAAATTCTTTGAATTTGTAGCTTTCTAAAACCTAATCATTCATTTAATGATAAGTGTTTTGAACAACTTTTCAAAAAAAATCTTGATGAATTGAACTACCACCTTTTAAGGAGAGAGCTCCAAACCTCAGTGAATTAAGGAGAAGCTTAGAAAAAACTAAGGATTAATGAGGAGCTTACAAAAAGGACTTAGAAATTTAATATATATAGATAGATAGTAATGAACAAAAACCCTTTAAGCAAGAAGATGATATATAACCTCTATGAATGCTCTCTCTTTTATGGTGGTATTTTCCCTCATTGCCCCTTCCTCAAGCATTTCATGCAATGGCTCCAACACTTTCAGCATCCCCTCAATGTTATGTTCACCAAAATACAAACGGCTAGCTTCTTCCAGTGCCTCATGCCACATTTCATGCCAAAGTATTGCAACTCTAATTAGTTCCTTTGAGACAAGTTGTGCCTGCATGTAAAACCAAATTATAAGGTACAAAATAAAGTACAAAAAAGTACAGATCATATAAATCAATTAATCATTAGACCTGATCCACCAGCACACCACTATGCTGCCGAACTTTGTCAACCACTTCATGAGCTGCAGCTCTACGTAAATTGCTTATTGATTTACACGCCACAAGAAGGGGGTACATGAGTGCCTGAATAAATTGAATTTAAGTTGGCACTGGTGGAATATTTTTTGAGTTGAAAAACATCTAACAAATAAAGTAATCAGCAACATAAAAGATGGACATGAAAAAAAATTGAATGTCTAAGAAACTTACGCTCCATCTAATGTATATGAAAATCAAAACTTCAAAAGAGATCCTCAAAATCTTGTGACTATAACTTAAGAAAACAAAAATAAGACACTTGTAAAGCTCTATAATATCTTCAATATTTTAATATTACCTTTAATCCTTCAATCAATACCACACACAAGCTGAAACTAAGATTTTGGAAATCGAAGACCAAAAACAAACCTGCGGATGACTTTGTCCAATTCGCACCAAAAGGGACTGTATCAATTCTCTCACAGCATGGTTATTTGAATGTATCCTGGCAATTATTTGAGGTAAAACAACCAGCCATGTGTTAATATTAACATGTGCAAAACCTTTCTGTAGAGCTATTTGGACTTCTGCAGTATCTCCATGGTTGAACCACAAGGTGAGAAGACGAAGTATATCCTGAAGCAAAGCAGAATTTAAAGAAAATGAGCATCCTAGTGTATTTGACACAGAGAATAAATGTGCCATCCAAAATGCATGTAAAGATGCTTACAATGACTCGAACACACACCCTTAAGGTTTAATTCCAGAATATTGAAATCAGTAACAACCTCTAATATCAAGATATTTCTTTTACCTGTAAACTATCATCAACGCCCTTAGCATGTGCTGCACATGCTATAGAATGGAAATATCCAGTGACTGCATGAACAACAAACTGCGAAGCAACAGAAGGGAGGCCTCTGTTGGTATAATGAGACATCGCCGCCGTGCTGAACAATGCCCATGAGTGCCATGCTTTCCCCCACTTAGTTGCACACTGAGTGGCATTCCTAAATGCAGCAAGAATTTCTACAGAAGCAGAATATTGGGGGGAGGGGGAAGATTACAAAGCAAATAAACAACTTACTAAGTTACATGAACTTAAAGAAGGTTTCAAAGCAAATACCCAACTTATTAGATTACAAGAGCTTATCTACCTGGTATAGATTCATCATCCAATCCAGGAGAAAGTGCCCATTGCCAAGTTCCAAGTCTGCGATACACACGGGCAACAAGTGGAACATTGGTTCTTGTAGCAGGGGTTAAACTAGTTGATGCAACTGATTGAATAACTGGAGCACTTGATAGCTCTATGGCCAAAGTCTAAAACAGCAGTTACCAGCCAAGAAAGATACAAAACATTAAGATTAGAACTCAGAATAAGTAATGCTAGAAGAAAGAGATTTATTTAGGGCAGCTTTATATCTTTTTTTGATAGGAAACAAAGATTAAATTGAAAAAGAAAAGGTGAAAAAATTACAAAAGCGGACCGGGGCAGCCTTATATCTTGCACACTAACTATACTGTAACTCAGCAAGGATAAGCTATTTAATTTAAGAGCTTTTGTAACCATAAAGAATCTGTTGTACCTGTAGTCCAGCAAATGCTTCCTTTCGCTTAAGATCCTCACCAAGTGACCATTGGTATTTCAAGTATGAAAGCATTACTTGAGGAGGCCCATGATATTGTACATTTTCTTGAGATGTCTCAGGGTCATACTAAATACAACATGAAACAAAGTCAAAAATGACGGACACAAAAATGAAAAAAAATCAAAGTTAGCATCCATGACTTCCGAAAAGCCTGAGTACAAACCTGTAAGATTTTAACTAAAGTAGATCGAGCCTGACTAATTCTTCCACTTTTTCTACAAAGAGAAGCAAACTTGAGCCAAGTTTCAACATCCTCTGTGGGTGGTAAAACAAGAGCTCTCACCGCCAAAAGTGCTTGCCAAACCTAGACATTAAAGAGAAGCAAATATTAGAGGAAATCATTAAAATTATGAGCATAGAAGGCATATTTCACAAATATAAACTTTAAACCCAATATGGGAAAATTTAATTCCCATGTGTTGTTGACAATTATATCAACTTCATGTATGGAAAACACAGGAGGAAAAACTGAGAACAGGAAATGTAAAACATGTACCTCAACGTTGCGTTTTGTTCCTTGTATCCGCTCAGTCCACATATTGCGGATAATAGCCCGCCTTCCTTCAGCAACAGGATTTACCACAGGAAGAGTACAGTAATCAATTACCTGTCAAAAACAATCTTTCTCCATCATATCATTTAACAATGCTGTGATAGCAACATTAACAAAAGTATAAATAATTTATAAAACAAACCTCCTCTAGTTCAGACAGCTGCTGAACACGGACCATATTGATGTAGGCACGCTCATAGCTTTCCAGAACCTAAACAAGACATACTTGGACTACTCAATCACCAAAATAAAATATCTGAGCAATGTATAGTTAAAATGTAAACATTTTCGATTTCCGAGTTTGAAGCAAAGGACACAAGTGAAATGCCCAATTGAACAAATAAAAATGCCAACGGTAATATATTAAATTCCCCACTCTATTTGTTGAAAGAAATCATAAGAAGCAACCCTGTTCACAAAATAAGACCAGAAACTCATCCAATAATTCAGGACTTGTGTAGTCACGAAACTGACCAAAGCAGCAAGCTCGGTGGCGAGGCATTTCCTAGCTCTCTCAACATATTCCCGTGCTTCATCATACTACAAGCAAAAACAATAAAATTTAACTATATACCATGCAAAAAAAAAAGGACAATAAACTTGATTCAGAAAAATATTGATCTACTTAAATAATACCTTTCCTCTACGAACTAACAAAACAGCCCTGAAGAATGTACCATCACTGCTTCCATCACCACTAGCAGCAGTGTTACCCAAACCCCGAAGTTTTGTTTCATCACCATCATCTAACCGAGACACGTATTCTGCCATTTGATCCCACTCTCCCATATTCCAAGCAGCATTTGCAGCCTGGGGCAACAAACTCATTGGTATAAGAATGGGGTGCCCTAATATTCATAACAATAATATAAACATAAGAAAATAACCATTGGTGCCATCTCTAGTCGTGCAGCAGGCTCAGCTGGGGTCCAATATTCTTTGCAGAGGTTGTTAAGTTCTTCCCATCGAGCCAACGCAGCAAGGCAACGCATCCGCCCTACATAACACACCAAAAATTAAACCATTTCAAGAAACAAACACCGAAGCAATGATATCATAAGCATGTCAGCACGAAAATTGAGTTACATAAACATTGTCAACCAATCAAACAAAGTAGCAAACAATCAGGTTCAAGAGGAAAATGTTGCCTTATATTGATTTTCTCATGCCTCTAATTTGCAAGATAGATTGCAACATACACATCATAGCATCAATAGACACATAGCAGGGAAGAAGGCAATGCAGATTGCCAAAAGTGACAGACTTGCTAGGAACCACCGAACAGCATTTACAAATTTAACCTCAGGGCATATTCAGTTTCACCAACTAACTCATTAGTTTTCTTATTTAAACTTTTTAATTTTATATATTTGCTTGATGGCAATGTCAGACCAAGGTAATAGCAGTGCATAGGAAATCCTAAGGCACACAAGCTGCATGCAAACACATCAAGCAAACAGGCAACAACAGCACTGGACACCCAGGCAGTATTGTGCACACTGCTAACAGTATGTAATGGCAATAAAAATTATTGGCTTGAGAAGACCTAAGCTGACACAACTTTTGATTCTTTCTTCAATTTATCTTTGTCACATATAATGGTGGAATTAGATCGTTGACTGCTAAATTTGATATTTTAGCCTTGGATAAGGGAAATTGATACCCCACAGTGGTACCAGATTGACAACTGCAAGGAAACGAAGACCATTACAGAAAAATGCCTTAGCAAACAGAATTCATTGCATTGATTTCAATATCACATGCCACATCTAAGTTGAAACTAAACAAGCAATAAGAGTAGAGCATGTAAAACTTGATATGGACCTAATGTAGCTTCCAATACAGTATGTGGATTTGGTGCTTGAGAGGCTTTAGTAGTGTAAGCCTTGAGTGCATCATCCCACCGCTGCAATTTCTCATACCTGAATACAGTAAACAAGATGTGAATAAAAACAATTATATGATAAAAGAAAACCAAGAAAGATGGGTTGAAAAGTGCAGCAGAACAAAAGAACCCTCCATAATTTGTTTAGAAGAAAGGCAAAACGAATGTCACAAGTTATTAAGGTTCAAAAAATACCATGACTCCTTCAACTGAACATCTAATTGTTGTTGAGCATAGGTCAATATTCCAACAGCAGCCTAAAAGAACAGAAGCAAAAAAAAAAAGGATAATGAGAACAGAAGATCTCAAAATGGAAAGGATAGAAGTGCATCAAAATACAAGACCACAAAATCAGAAAATATTAATTTTGATTGAAGTTAACCTCATGCTGGTGTAACTGATTATTTATATGTATAAGGGCTTCGACGACGGCAACAGGGTTCGCATCCATCCTGTTGGAGTGTGCACCATCAAATTCCATTTCTTTATAATGCAAGGCCTTGGCGAATGCACGACACTGATATAAAGTTGCCAAAATATAAGATACATGAAATACACAGTTAATCTCATAAGGTGCACAAGTGTAAAAGAAGGGTATTGGTTCTAAGTTTGCAGTGTTCATCAGAGCACACCTTTTCTGCTAGGGCACCAAGCAAACGGATGTCTATAGGAAGTGGTTTCTCATCGTGTTCCATGAACTCTGCCTGTAAAGATAAGTTCATGATAATTAATAAATATCATCTCATACTTCACTTCACTATCTTAGTATCTTACGTCAATAACAAGAGTTGTACATGCAGAAAACCGGCCTACCAAGTTAAGAAGTGTAGCGAGGATTTCTGGAGGAATATTTGGAGAGGAAAAAGCCATCTCTAAACTCCGAACTAGCTGTTTCTGACTAGTTTCATTCAGTTGTGACCAACAGCTAACAAAACCAGCAGCAAACAACTCCCTCCCAACAAAAGGCTGCAAAGCTAAAGTCAGAACCTGATCCCCAAAAAAGGTTAACACAGATAAAAACAGCTAAGATACCTGTAACTGTGCAAGCTTTGCACAGGTTCGTAATGCTGGAGAAGGAGATTCCTTCAACAGTTCAATGCTAAAATGCCTCATCCATTCCGCCCAATCTTCCTTGGTACTCCGCTGAGAAGCCTCTCCAGCAGTGCGTAAACGACCATCATTGACCTGCAAGACAGATCCCAGAAAACAGCTAAAATTCGGGACAAAATGCCAATGCCAATGTAATCAACAAGTATCAAACGATGAAGATATAAGAATGATCAGGACAAGAATAAAATGGAATTCAGAAGGAAACGGTGATGTTGTAGAATAATAATTCAGTGCTCCATAACATCACATATATAACATGCAGTTGTATACTACAATAAATACTCTTGATAGAACTCCACGGAAATGTACTGCAAGAATTTGTATATTATTTTTGTTGCATTTAATACCTATAATTTTGAAATTTTGTTTGTTCAACAAGTAGTTATTAGTAATTTGTTTATTAATTCTATGTTCTTTTGATTATTTTAATTTATTTACCTTCACATCATTCCATAATCTTGGGGATATCAGCCCCAAAAGCTTCAAAGGCCAATAATGCAATTAATCACAAATCAAAACTACTGATGTACACAGGAAAACAATTTTGATATTATAGAATACTCACAAAATGGACATGACAAGCATGATATGTAGATATGGTGAGCAACAATTGCCTAACCACCAAGGCTTTCCTCTGAATTTACACTGGAACCTTAACTAGCACCTAGGGCTTGCCTAATTTACTTGATGTCCAAGATGAACATAAAAGAAAGCAGTATATACTAAAGAGCAAATAATTGTATACAACGAATACCTGATGACCTCTAAGTTGTTTTTGAACATCAGTCCCATCTTCACAAGGATCACTCTCCACGTCATTTAATGGGTCACTGATAACCTCCACTGGAACTCGTCGACTTAATCGTTGTGCAGCTGTACTACCCAAAATCAGTGGCTCACGTCTTCTCAAGCGTCCTTCAATTTCTTCGAACTCTTTATGCTGAAAACATAATTACTTTCATGATCAATCTCGAAATCAAGAGAAGCTTAGATAAATATTGAAAATGGGAATGTGAAAAATAGACCCGCAGCCGATATTTCATTAGGAGCTTGTGTATTGATGGGATAAAGATGGTAAAGTCCTCCCCGAGGGCATGAGCAAGACAACAGAGTGCATCAACAGCATCATTCCGCAGCTCATCATTCTTCCTATAAATTATAAATCTACAGAGTTAAAGCTCAAGAATAAAATTATGCAAAAAGGTAGGTAGAATCCGGATTAAAAATATTCAAAAGGACAAACCGCCATATCAGCTTTAAACAGTACATGAGGAAAAAAATTTCAAGCTCAGTCAAAATCATAAACCGAGAATTGTCCTCACAATTCGCATTTTGTTGAAGTGTCATATGATAAAAGAAGAGACCATATTTACTAGCTGCTCTCAGCGAAAGAATCAAATATATATTTTGAAAGAATTCATCTAACAAAAATTTAATAAAAAAATAATAATGTAAAAGATGGAACACACAAAGACACATTCATAGAGGCAGAGCTACAAGTAAGTTTGGGATCAGGGCATAAAATCTTCAATTTTACCTTCACATCACCAGGCTATGATATAAAATTGGGTGCTGTCCTTTACAATGTATTATCCACACAATCCATTATCCTACTCATATTCTGAAGTTGAAATCCTATATCAGGTAAAATTCAGCTAACCGATAACTTTACTAAGTTCGTTCAAGGTAACAACAAGAAGAAGAAAAATAGTTATTGACTGATCTACAATGCAAGATACCACCATAATTCGATCCAAATGATTGCTGGCAATCATTCAAATGTAATTCCCTGCTCAGAAAAAAACTGAAGGAAGCTTTAAATCTAAAAACCATATGGGAATGATTATACAGACTGAATCTGTTAGTTACTCCAGTTCTCTGGCAAGGCTCCACCTACACACCAAGGCACATACACAAGGGAACACTTTGAATAAAAAATTTGAGATCATGAAGTGGAGACTAACCCATCCAAGACAAGCTTTAAGTGATGCACAAGAGAAGAAATGTGACCAGTAACCTGCAGAAGAAAAGAAATAAACACAGCAAGAGAAATCAACCACAGGAATTTGAACAAAGATAAGTGAAATTCACATCTGCTATAAACTTTGATTATAGAAGTTCATTAAATTGGACAAAGCTTGGCTACCAACCTGCACACGAGGGATCAATCTTGTCAAAGTTTTGATAGCAGCACGCCTTATATCCACCGAAGCATCCACTTTGAACAATCGAATAAGTGCAGGAAGAAGCAGATGCATATGTTCATCCAGTGTCCCTATATTGCGTAACATGAGAGAAGTTTTCGCAAACAGCGCACACACACACACAGTCACACACACATATATAGCCCCTTTGAGTTCTTAAAATTTATCCAATCCAAAATCCTTGCCAATTCAGGTTTAAAAATTTCACCAAGCCAAAAAATTACTCTTATCATTTCTTTATAACCAAGTAATCTCTCAGTGTGCACAAGTTCGAAGCAGGTCCTACAAATTATAGTAGACAAAAAACACATGGGATATAAATCTTTTAATCATAAGGAGAGAGATTATATAAGACCGGTTACAATTTGTTTTTACTATTAATTTGTAAAAGAATATGAGAGCACCAAGAATGGTTCTTACTTTTGCTATATTCCTTTACAAAAATAATATTAATAACAATTGATGATAAAAATAACAAATAAATAAATAAGACTTTTTTGATATGAAAGTATGAAACAAATAACTTTTACAGAATAAAAAATTATAGAAGTTTGGATCTGCAGTCCACAATATAAAGGCAATATATAGCCTTCTCCCTCTATAACATTGCAATTATAAATTACAGGAATACAAACTAGCAAAATATTAAATATCAATAGAAAATTAACCAAATACTAACCCCCAAACACCTCAAGGGTATGGAGAATGTCAAGAACATAGGTGTAGTCGTTACACCGTTCAGCATCACTCAAAACTTGAATGCAACAAGGAAGAATAACAGGAAGGTGTGTTCTGAATTCATCATTGAGAGCCAAGCAAAGCTGCTCTACAAGATGTAGAACCTGCACATTTTTTTTATCTGGGTTAGGAGAGGGGGAATAAAATGAAAATATCAATAAAACAATAATGCATACAGATTATCACAGCTACCAAAGAAAGAAGATGAAAACAAAATATACATACTGGAAGGCCACGAGAAGTACGATTAGTGGCGGGCAAACTGAAGGACGACCATAATTCAGAAATTATAGAGAACAATTCTTGCAAATATCTACGAATATGCTGCACAAGAACATTAAATCGGATATATTCTCATATCCAAAAAAACCCCAAAAGCAATCAAGTGTTCCAAACAATCCCACAACATCTATATCTACCTGGCGCACAATAGACACGAGAGTTCCAAGCTTCCATGTTATGTAATCCCTCAAATAATCATCACATGTACGAACAGTGTGAAAGAGATCAGGCAGCACCTACAGATAATGGCCAAGTAGAAGCCACAGATCATCAACCATAATCCAATCAATATAGCCTCAACCAATGACAAAATTTCAGTACAAGATAGATATCAGATATTAAGAACTCAGTAAAGACAATTTTATCCCCCAGCATCAGAGGGTAATTATAAATACTCCAAATTTCATGCTATTGATAGCTTAGAAAACATATATTTTTACACATGATAATGCTCTCAGCATACATTATTCACATACTTCAGTTCAGGACTTTCTCTCTCTCTCTTTTTTTTTTTTTTTGGCTGGGGTCAGGTTTACCATAGGGCTACAGCTTGAGGCAACAATAACAAATTCCAGAAACAATTTTGATTTTTTTTTTAATTGCATGAGCTTTTCAGGATAAGGAACACATATGTTTAATAGCCAAAAGTTAAGAATGATTACAAAAAGTATATATACATATCTGAGATCATATGACATTCTCTGGAAACTAACATTACAATTAAACTATATGCATAAAAAATGACAGACGAGAAAGTTGATACAACTGAGTGATTAAACAAACCTTTGGTAAATAAGGAACACAGCCAAGACCCATTGACTAACCTCGCAAAGAGAAAAATCAAATAATGAAACCAAGCAAGACAATAATGATTAATCAATACAATGTGAGAAAAAGAAAAAGAAAATCCTTATTTTAGGCATACCTTGAATATGAACATAAGAGACCCAACCACCTTTTGGTGGTAACTAGCAAGTGAAGGATCCCTAAGTATTCGCATGAGAGAATTGATAGCAACCTGAATGCAATAGAACATAGAGAAATAGAAATAAATAAATAAAAAGTAAATAAAATAATGAGTATACAACAGGTATAATTACTACCGTTGAATAATAATCTTCAGATGTAGCAAATGATGGCCAAAGGTCCATGGGTAATTCATCCATTGGTGGAATGTGCTGGCCTGAATCACTGGCAGCACGGGTAACTTCTCCATGTGACCCTGACAATTGCTGATTTCTTTTATGTACATGAGGATCCAGAGCACCCATAATCCCAAGAACCTGGTGAAACCCAAGAATACTTTTAGCATGCAAAATATTGAAAGGATATAAACTGAGCATTATTGCCCAGCAGCTATTGTCCATCAATAGCTACCTTAAGCACTTCACGTCTGGTAGACCACACTAGCTCACCATTCAACATTTTCAAGAGCAATCCAAGCAACTGTGGGTATTCATTATATGGAGTTATCACATATCTGCCAAAAGCATAGAACAAAAGGACATAAGATGTTAAAAATATTAAAATCAACAATGTCAATATTAGGGAGAGATTTTCTTCAACAAAAGAAGTAGATAGAAATTGTCCCAACTCACTGCAAGTTTGCTTGAGTAGTAATTTAATAACATGAGTAGTAAGTCCCAGACAATATCATAAAACTACATAATTGATTTTCTAAAAAGGTATGACCAATCAGGTGCTATGTCACAGGTGAAGGAAAAAAACATTTGGTTCATCATGAATAGTTAAACGCAGATTCAAGTAATAAAGAGCAACTCAAAAAATATTTGGTTCATTGAACAGAAAAGCAACGCATGTGATCTCTGTCATAATCAAAATGTGACTCAAAAGAAAATATAACACTATAACAGTCCTACAAGGTATAGAAAATATAGCAACAAAAGATAAATGCCAGTATGCCACATACCCAGTACTCTGTACAACTTGACCAAGAGTTGAAACAGCCACTTCACGTTTTGTGACAGCAGCTCCATCCAACAGAGCTTCAACAATTAAAGGCATAAGTTCGGATATATACTGCCTCATTCCAAAACCACCCTAAACAAAATTCACAGCACAAAACCCATATAAGATAAAACTACAAACAAGACAAAAAATGGTGCAGGAGAACAAGAGATTCATTGAAACTTGACATTCCTTCTGGACCCAGGATTAGCAGGCAGTTGGCAAACAAGAAATTCGTTTGCCTAAACCCATATAAGATAAAACTACAAACAAGACAAAAAACGGTGCATGATAACAAGAGATTCATTGAAACTTGACATTCCTTCTGGACCCAGGATTAGCAGGCAGTTGGCAAACGAGAAATTCGTTTTCTTCCCAACCAAACATGTTCCAATAGAACACAAATTTTAAATTGGAACTGAATGTGTACACTCTTATGTTAACATGATGGCGTGCCAATTTATGCACAGCACCAAGCCCCAGCTGCTGTGGCCACCCTCCCACTAAAGGCTAGGCAAAAAAGGCACACTATCATGCATAATAAGAAACCTATCTTGAAAAGTAAAGTTCACCCACCACTCTAGCAAGATCTCCCACCGTGACAAGAACTCCACTGATAATACCATTATTGGCATTGACCCCAGTGCCCTCAAGAAGTCTTGCCACAAGTGCCTGAAAAATCAAGCCATCATTACATGAATAGAGGAAGGCAGAAATGAAAAAACTTCTTATACAGATGAACAGAACAGGATAAATGTAGAAAGCAACATATAAATAACTAAACCTTGTGTATTGGAGCAATGTATGGACGTATTAATCTTTCACAGTTCCGTATTAAACAACCAAGTAACTTAGCACTTTCTTCTCTGCATTTGTTATCTGCACTGCTGACATTACAAATGTAATCAATACCTGGCACTATGAAGTATAACCTGTTAAGCAAAATATAGATTTCTTTCCTCTTAACCCTGAGTCTCACAAAAACGACTAAAAATTTCAAACAATAACCATTGACAACTGTAGTTCTATCACCCTTTGAACATCACCTCTGCTCTAAATATGTCAACAACTGAATGAGATGGCGACGAAGTGCTGGAAGAACATATGAAGGATTTTTTTCTGATAATCTCCCAGCTACAGAGATTGCATACTCTCGAACATCAAAATCCTATTGCAACAGAAACAATCGGTCACTCACAAGAGCCAAACATAAAAATTCTAATATAATGAAGGAAATATCATAATTCAGCATGTAATCATTTTGCAAATTGCAAACAATTTTATACAAATACAACAAAATTTAGCAGCGTGAAGCATGGACAGAAACTCCAAACGTAGACACGCATATATAAACCTTACGACTATGTCCAATTGCACATAAATATATACAACTTTACAGCAAGATTAAACAAAAGAGATCCTAGCAGTAAGACCATTGGAAAGAGTCCTTTAATTAGAGCCTTTTTCTATGAGTATGCCATTAAAAAATAAAAATAAACATAGGTTAAAACAATTATTTTATTTGCTTCAAAGATTCTAATCAATTGAACACACCTATTTACCCCTTATCTCTTCAACTGGAATTTTATTTTATTTTTTTTAATTAGTTCCTCTTTTTTTTTTTTTTTTTTTTTTTTTAAGTGATGATCAGTTGTCTAAATTAAAAAAGTAAAAGTAAAAAAAAAAAAAAATTTAAAAAACAAAAAAAAAGAACTTTACAGATAAACAGATTTGATGGTACATATTTTACATGTATCGAGTTATACATGAGGAATGATATGAATTCACATTGCCACTAGATAGACTAACCCCATGCAGCCGTGCTTCAAAGGACATGGTCGATCGTTAGTAGAGCATCATTAGGATAGCGATTTGGATTGTGATTTGGAGTAAATTCTCAGGCTTAGTAGAGCTAGTTTGGCTTTTGCCTCAATTAGCCCATCAAAAGTTTAGAATAGACTTTAGAGGGCTTTAAAACAGAAAGAGGTGAAACTTTAGATAAGCAATAGAACCATTGCTACAGATTGTTTGGACTAAAAAAAGAGTAAAATTTTTCAAGAGAAAGAAGAAAAGTTTGAAATACTTTGAAGGAGAAAAACGTATTCACATATTACGGGCTTATGTTTCAACAACTTCCTGACAAATTTCTAGAAGCTTTCCTTTTAAGGGATTGGAAGAATGTTGTCTAGGAGTAATTTTCTTCATCCCTAGCTGCCTTGTATTGTTTTCTTTAATAATTTTTTCATTTATATGGGTTGACTCTGATCCTCCTTTCATTACTTCATAGTTGTTGTAGAGAAGAATACTTTTATATTGCTTGATTAAGTATTTACAAGACATAACTTTATATAGCTATGAGAATACAACATATTAGGAAAGTAAATATTATACATAAATACTAATTACTCTAGCAATTAACCTAATTATTTTCCTAATTCCCACACCCTCCCCTCAAGCTGGAGCATACATGTTATATGCACAAAGCTTGTTACAAATGAAATCAATACGAGGATCTCGAAGAGACTTAGTAAGGACATCTGCTAGTTGACCGTCTGAGTTGACAAAGCTAGTAGCAATACATCTTAATAAAATTTTCTCTTTGATAAAGTGACAATCCACTTCTATGTGTTTGATCCTCTCATGAAACACGAGATTGGATGCGATATGTAATGTTGCCTGGTTGTCACAGATTAGATTAGCTTCATTTGTGCTCCTCCTCCAAACTTTAATTCTTGCAATAATTGTTTCAACCATACCAGCTCGCATGTTGCTAAGGCCATAGCTCTATATTCTGCCTCTGCATTAGACCTGGCAACAACAACTTGCTTCTTACTCTTCCAGGATACGAGATTACCTCCAATCACAACACAATAATCTATAGTTGAGCGTCTATCTGACGGAGAACTCGCTCAATCTGCATCAGAATAACCAATAACCTGAGTATGTCCCTTATCTTTATATAGTAGACCTTGGCCTGGTGCTCTTTTGACATATCTAAGAATGCGTACAATGGCATCCCAAGGACTTTGACAAGGAGTTTGTAGAAACTAACTAACCACACTTACAGCAAAAGAAATATTTGGTCGCGTGATTGTAAGGTAGTTTAGCTTCCCAACTAATCTCCTGTATTGTCCAGGATCATCCACTGATTTTCCGATTAACTTCCTATATTCTTCGGGATTCTCCAACGGCTCCCCCTCTTTTGGTAGGA
This sequence comes from Zanthoxylum bungeanum, assembly GCA_019454045.1. NCBI lineage: Eukaryota > Viridiplantae > Streptophyta > Magnoliopsida > Sapindales > Rutaceae > Zanthoxylum > Zanthoxylum bungeanum. Next base: position 160,546 of record SKCR01032733.1, on the reverse strand, counting down.
GTTTAACATTGGGATCCATAAGTGTATCCACCGGTCTGCAATCTAACATACCAGTTTCCTGAAGAATATCCAATGCATACTTTCTCTGGGAAATAGCTACCCCAGAGTTAGATTGTGCTACCTCTATGCCAAGAAAGTACTTGAATCGTCCCAAATCCTTATTCTGGAAATGATTAAATAGGTGTGTTTTTAGCTTCCAGTGATGACGATATCATCCACATAAACTACTAAATGGATGCATTTGCCATTGGAATGGCGGTAGAAAACAGAGTGATCAACTTCACTACGAATCATGCCAAAATCTGTAATCACAGCACAAAATCTCCAAAACCAAGCACGAGGAGGTTTGATAATGCCTCACTGAGCTTTTTAGAAATAGAATATGAAGACAATGTGGAAATAAAAGCATAATATGGAGCAAATAAACGATGATAACTCATAAATGTATATATGAGATGAGGATTACGAGTGGAACGAATACTTTTGCTAGTGGCAATAACACCATGTTCGGCAGGCAGGTCCACAATAGGGGGTAGGAGCTGGAACAGGTTGTGAGTCAGCCACTATGGTGTTGGGACCGGTGGAAGGTAGGGGGCGAGGAAGACGTTGGTAGACTTGAAGATGACGATGTGATGGTACAACCTCTGATGAAGGATTGTAGAATGGAACGGGAAAGACCTTGGGAGGGGGTGGAAGGGTCGGTGTATCTAGAGAGAAAAATGGGGATGACTAAAAAAAATTACGTCAGCGGAAATGATGTAATGGTCAACAGCGGGAGAATAACAACGGTACCCATTTTGAAGTCGAGAGTAATTCAAGAAGATACATTTGGTAATCTTAGCGCTCAGTTTATCTTGGCCCGGTTTCAGGTTATGGATAAAGCAAACACAACCGAATATGTGAAATGGCAGATGATGGAGGGGTTGAGTTGGAAATAGAATGGAGTGAGGAACTTGATTCTGCAAAACAGAGGAAGGCATAAGATTGATTAAATAACAAGTAGTGATAACAGTATTCCCCCAAAAACGAAGGGGCATATTATTGTGGAGTAATATAGTAAGGGTCGTGTCAATGAGATGTCGATTTTTACGTTCAGCGACACCATTCTGTTGAGGTGTGTGAGCACATGATGACTCATGAAGAATGCCAGGGGAGGACATGAAGTCTTTGAACGAGATAGAAAAGTATTCCCGAGCATTATCACTGCGTAATATACGTATAGACACACCGAATTGAGTTTGAATCTCGGTACAAAAGGTTTTAAAAGTCGAAAATAACTCAGAACGATCTTTAAGTAAGAACGGCCAAGTGTTTCGAGAATGATCATCAATAAAAGTAACAAAATATTAAAATCCCAAAACAGAGTTGACACAAAAGGGACCCCAAACATCATAACGAACTAATTCAACTAGGGACGCAGTCCGATTACTGACACGCTTGGGAAACTTAGTACGAGTTTGTTTTCCAAGTTGACATGACTCACAATTAAAGGAAGAAAAATTAGAAAGATGCGGAGCTAGTGACCGTGGAAGTTGGACAGACTGGGGTGCCCCAAACAACAATGAATGACTTGGGCAGAATTAGAAGATGCGCAAGCAACAGAAGGTAGTGATCGTGAAAGTTAATAGAGGCCTTGGGACTCACGTCCTGTACCAATCATCCATCTCGTACTATGGTCTTGCACGACAACAGAATTATTAAGAAAAGCGACAGAGGAGTTAAGATTATGAGTAAGTTTACTAATAGAAATAAGATTAAAAGGACGACCAGGTACATAAAGAACAAAGTTCAACGCTAAGGAAAGGACAGGAGAAGCTCGCCCGATGCCCTTAGAAACGATTTTAGAGCCATTAGCAAAGGTAACCATAGAGAATTCAAATCAGTTAAAGAGGAGAAAATAAATGGATTACCAGAAATATGATCGGAGGCTCCGGAATCAAGGACTCAGGGGCCGAGAGGAGAGCACTGAAGGAGGCAAGCCACATAATTACCGGTGTAGGCAACGGAGGCGGAGGATGAATGCTAAGAGGCCTGATACTGAAGGAAAGCTACATAAGCCGGGAGAGATAAGATAACATGCTGAGATAGTTGCTCTGAAGAATCAGGGGATGCGATGCTGTCAACTTGAGCAACCTTGGCAGTAGGATGACGAGGGGGGTTTTCCATAAAGTTGATAGCAACGCTCTCGGGTGTGAACAATCTTATGACAGTAACTGCATTTTGGACACACTTCGCGGTAAATTTTAAGACCGCGACTGCCCTTGAAACTGTCCCGTGCTGCTAAGATAGAGGGCTCTGCGGAGTGGGACTTAGAGGTAATGACGGTAGTGGAGGAGACTCGAAGGAGTCGAGCAAAAATATTTTCCAGAGCCGGGATAGTAGCACTGGCCAATATCTGATCACGAACGGGCTGAAGCTCAGCTCGGATCCCAATCAAAGTTAACACCATAAAGAATTGTTCTCGCTGGTGTTCCTGTTCAGCAATAGTAGTGGTAATTGGCAAGATAGAATTGAACTCCTCTCGCAATGATTCAATCCGACCAATATACTCAGACATATTTAGATCACGCTGATTCAAGTGAAGCATATTGGACACAGCAGTATAAAATCTCTAGATATCATTAGTATACAAAGCGTTAGCCTTACTCCATAACTTGTGGCAAGTCTTATAGAACCTAAATATGACAAGAAGTTTAGAATCAATGGACTGCCATAAGAGATTACATAATTAAGCATCAAGCTCCTTCCAAGACTTGCGCTCAGCAACAGGTATAGAATCCTCACTGGAGGTCAAATGATCTTTACACCCTTGCCCCATAAACCATAATTCAACTGATGCCGACCAAGAAACATAATTTATAGAGCCAATCAACTTTTCAATTATAATAACAGGAGAATCACGTCCCCAAGGAGCGTGGCTTGGTGGTGTAGGAATCAGGATCTCACATTGGGGCCCTGTGTTCGAATCCAGGGAGTGCGTTTCTTGTAAGAATCTAAGACAGCTGAGGGTTTTACATGCTCCGCTTAAGCCCGGAAGGGGTGGTTTAGCGATGGGTTTCCATCGATTTCAAAAAAAAAAAAACCAGAAAGAGTAGGGACGAAGGCACCTGATTTAGGCAAGATCGGAGCTCGGGGGTGAGTGTCATCTTCCGATGGGCTATCCATAGGAACTATCTCGGAAAAAAAATGGGCAGAACATGGATTCAGGGGCTGGAGGCAAGCTGCGGCGCGTGGCACGCGCGTAATGAAGATGGAGGCGAGTGGAACATAGGCGCAGAAAGAGAAGATGACGGCGCGTGAGGATGACTGCGGCGGTGCGGTTCACAGCAAGGGTAGATTGGCGATTTCTGAGTGTAATGGTGGTGGTTAGTGGAGAAAAGTTGCGGAAATAGTGGTGGATAAATCTAGGGTTCTGAGGGTAGTTTGGGAAAAACAGGAAGAGAGACACGCCAAAGGAGGAAACCGATGACGGAATTGAGACAATCGGCTGACAAGGAATCGGATGATGCTGGAGGTGTCGTCGGACGTGCTAGAATAGTGACGTCGGCGGTGGCAGTGGCGGCAGTGTTGCCGGAAAAAAAAAACCTAGGATCAACCTACCGATACCATGTAGAGAAGAATACTTTTATATTGCTTGATTAAGTATTAACAAGACATAGCTTTATATAGCTATGAGAATACAACATATTAGGAAAGTAAATATTATACATAAATACTAATTATTCTAGCAATCAACCTAATTTATTATTTTCCTTATTCCAAAAGTTGTCAACTTTTCAATAAAATTATTGCTTCTTATCATAAAGAAAAAGGAAACAAGCTATAAAACAACTATACAACAACAATGGAGTCATGCACAGACTGCATGATGAAGCTTGAAACAACTTTCAAAATGGCTAGGTTGATTTCATGACAAAATAAAGTTAAAATAGATATTGTAGTTAGATTCATCCGCTTCAAGCATAGAAGTTAAAAGGTCAGTTTAATATCTCTAAGAACGTTCAAACTCAATTTAAACAATACCTCATCATTTAAAGCAGCAAAAATCGCACTCAGACTATCAGCCTGTGCTAAAAAGTCATCAAAACCTCTGTTTCCATGCAGACAGGAAAAGATAGAATGGCGAACAGTAACATCAGCATCAGCAACAGCTGCAATGAGAAGCTTGTCCACAAGCTGCAGAAGGCCAACATATGAGAAACAAAGAGATACAACTGACAGTTGCATTAACATTAAACAAGCAGGAACTTTGTAACAATTAAAAGTAACATAAAATAGTCAATTTTCTATATGATCAAACCTCCTCTATAAGACGGCGTCGCTTCCTGCCAGTTCGATTAGACCTACTAGCGCCAAACTGTGTACACGAAACACCAGAGAACGAATTTGCAACTAGTTTGCAACAACATAAAGCTGCATCTTTTCGCGTAGCTTTATCCTCATCATCCAAATATACAACAACTGATTCTCTAGCAAACTCGAGAAGTTCGTGGCCCTGGACAATATAAAGTTTCAGAGTAAATTTAAGGTTAACATATGTTTCATATTAGAGAATATCAGTGTAGAAACCTTGAAATTGAAGCGAGCAAGAGTCTGCAAAGCAAGTTGCACTAGAGCTGAACCATTAAGGTCTGAAATTTGCTGAGGGACATTCATCATATTTCCTCGAACCAGGGCAGCAGCAGCTGGCCTTGCTTGAGAATATTGGGATTTTGATAGTACAAATGAAATGCAATCTAGCAGTCGATCCTGAATAGTTGGTAGCAGTGAAGGAATACTGAAACAGCAACCAATGTCACAGAAGGTCAAAATTCCTTAATCAAATAGTCAACATAAAAATCTCAACAAAAAGTACAGGGATGCCCTAGTTGTACCTGACAGTAATTTGCTCAAGGGCATTGACAAGTGTAATGGAAAGACCAGCAGAAAACATAACATCCAAGAGACCGCGAACATGAGGCTCCATGACAGGACCCATGGCTTTTGCAATGTTTCCGACACAAGCCAAAGCCTCAAGAGAGGGTTTACCTCTACGTGGAGCAATCTACATATAAAATATGCCAACTATAAAAAATATAGTTTCCTATCAACGAAAAATGTATAGTACAACAGATTATAACAATGAGGAAAATAGGAAAAAAGAAAATCTAAGTCATGAGACTTATGTCAGCCAATTTCCTCTGTATCTTACAGCTTCACGTAAATGAGGTGTAATTTTCGGCAAATAGTGGAAAAGTTCCCCATCCAAAGCACCTGCCATCTCCCCAAGGGCAATGAACCCACTGTCACGTTCGGCTGTTATTCGCAGAACCGCGAGAATGTGATCCATGCATGTCTGCAAGATACCACAAATCAATGCTCACGTTATTTGGGAAACAATGTTATATATGTAAAAATGATTTCTTCCAAAATTTTATCATACCAACGACAATTATAAGATAAAAAGAGGGAGCAAAATCCACATACCTTTAAGTAGTTCGTAACAAATCGATCACGCAAGAAATGGGCAATGCGAGGTAGCAGTGAAGTTATGCTAAGGCGAACAAGCCGATCTCGGTGCTGTAAGTATGTCAGCACAATATCAGCGACTTCTCTATACCTTGACATCATGAACTCACCCGTATTTCTGTCCAGAAAATGTTCCAAGAATACCCACATCAAACACTAAAATAATAAAATAAAACAGGGGTGAACGACATACAGATTGTTATATCTTTATATCACGCAACACGTGATCTATTCAACAAAACTAGATAGCTTTAATGCAGGGGCACAACTCTTGTATACTATAAGTCAACTCTTCATGAAACCCAAAGAGATAATGAAGGAGAATAAGCTACATTGAAATGTTAAAGAACAACCCCCAAGTAGAATAAGTTACAAAACACTTTATATGCCGAAACACCAATGCAAGACATATATCCCCAAGTCACCACAGACAGCAAAGAACAGTTTTCTAAAGTCCGCAGGTTTTTGTGTTGGCAGCCAGTTTTATGTTTTGGTATTTACTTTGATAATTTAACCCATTTCCGAGATCAACAAACATTTTCTTATAATTATCAAGTAGTCAATGAAAATTTTCTTAAATGGAAGACGTGTACCAATTCGGGAGATGCTTATAATTCAATGAAAGCACAAGCGACTTAAAGGCTACAATAGCACATGCCACCACAAAATCCTCTTCTAATTTTTCTTTTTGCTGACTACACACAAGAAAAGAGACAAATAACAAAATGGAAACCAGGCAAGCAACTCTTTCTCACATAGCTAATCGCCCAATCTACTCAAATTAGAAAAGTAAACGACTTCAGAAGCCAAAAGACTTTTGCAATACGCAAATCTCTGCCAATGACCAACCTCAAAAGCTCGCCAACTGCAAGTAAAGAACCATGTATGCTATGCACTGGCGCATTTCTACCTAATCCATCTTGTGTAGCCTCAAACATTCGATAATACCTGTCACAAAGATTAAAACTGGAATTATTTCCCGTGAAAAGTATGGAAAACAACACAAAAGCACTGTTCAATGTGTTAATGATGTCATAATGCCAGCACAAAGAGACGATAAATGAATTGATTTAAGGCAGCATACTAAGCAACGAAATTCCTCAGGCACTTGAAAATAAGAGGGAACCAGTTACGGGGTTACTACAAAATAGTTACAAAATAAAATCAAATTAGATCATTTTATTAACAAGTCATTTTTGCTAGCTTCTAGGGAAACAAAGTTGAACAAGACTGTTGTCTCATTTCAAATCTTCTACCCACTTGCATGGAAAGTGGGGTATAATCTCAGTCAAATGATTATGATATCTAAAACTTCAACACTATTCAAAGTTTGTATTTCACTGCAATAACTATACCACTTCTAAAGTAAAGTTTTCTATTTTCTCTTTTCCTATTTCCTCTTTCTCCCCAAAAACAAAGTTCTAGCCTTCTTGGTGTCAAACAAATTAACTAACTGCTATCTAATTAAAAATTTCAAAGGTACATAACTAACCACTGCACACGCCAACGCGTCTCACGCTTTTCAATAACGCGAAGGCAAGCACGCAATGCCTCTACAGCCCGTTCTCTAACAGCCAAAGTTGGATCTCTCAATGCATCCCAGATAGCATCTACAAATTCAGGTACATGAACATTGAAGACAGTTGAAGCGTTTTCTGCCATTTCCTTCAGGATTAAAAGAAACAAAAATAAATATCCTTAGTAAGCAAGATAATACGATAATTATATAAGAACTTCAATAAAAATAAATATAAGAATTCCTTATGATGGAAAAAGATGGACTAAGAGCACATCATTATCTGCATAAAAGAATATTCCCATAGTGCATATGGTGGCAAATTTTCACATGCCAATTTCCCATCTATTCCCCACATACACCCAATAAGGGGCAAAACCATTGAAATTATGAAATTATTGTGATCAACAACCGACAAAAAAAGCTCAAACGTACTTTCAAGATCAAGACAGCAGCAAAACGTCGGTACTCTACTCTATCCCCACGAAGCCAATCCAGTGCCATTTTCACCTGCAACCATTAACACCATATAGCATGGCACTCACATAGACAAACATCCAAAACACTAAGACAACACAAAACAACAAACCTGAAACTCCACTTCATCAGCGGTCATTGCACCACCTGCCCTTGCTAGATGGCCAAGGACTTTGCTAGCAAGGACCAAAATCTCACGATCACGCTTCACCTCAAACACAGTCCTCATATAATTAGAGAACTTTGAAACCTTGGAGGCATTTTCACCGAGTGCCACATCTATCAACTCATCAATGGCCCTTAAAGCCCCTAAATTTTCAGCAACATCATTGCTTTCTAATAGTCCGGAAATTCTATCATATAATTGATCCATAAATCGTGAAAAAGCTTCTCCACCAAGATCACGTGCTTGTTCTTCTATGTGTTTCCTTAGAACTAATGAAGCACCCTCCTATAAAATGATGGAATATAACAAATTATAAGCATAGGTGATATACTGCTTAAAAAGTTTTGGTTTCCCATCAAAATATAAAGTTTATCACAACTAAATAATTTGATAACAAGAGAAAAAGCAACTAAGTTAACGGTTGTTACGGTTCTTACTTCTTCTTTTTTTTTTCCTTTTTTTTTTTATAGGAAACAAAGATTATATTGAAAAAGAAAGGTGAAAAGATTACAAAAGCAGACAAGTGGTCCACTAAATAAAATAACAACTTCCTTATAGAGAAGAACTTCGAAAACTAAACTAAACTTAGAATAACCCAATACATAGGAAGAAAAAAGCCAAACCATCAAAATTTATAATCAGCCAAACAATGTATATAAACCTGACAGCTGACTGACTTTTAAGTACTACCTCCAAAAATAACTCAATTTCAGTATAAACTATAAAGACAAAAAAATGAAACTTAATTCAACATTTTCAATCATTTCGCGATTTTCTCAAGAAAAAGATCAGATAAGGTCAACTACTTTCACAATTTCTTTCTTCTTCCCTTCTCCAAAGAGTTATATAAAAACTAACTTTAAAATTCTCCCAAGAGTATCCCCATAATTACCTTAAGATACCAAACTAAAACTGGAAACTAATTATACTTTGTTTTATTGATCAACTAAACTGAGACTTTAAGAGACCAACTACCAACCTTCAGTGTCAATACTAGTATACTACTAACAAGAACTAAAAATTCTACATTTTCCACAATTTTCTCAGGACACAAACAGAATAGATCATATACCTTAACCTGAGGGATTCTGTGAGTGCAGAGGTAAAAAAGGATACTATTAGGCGGCTTTGAACAACAAAACTGGAACTTAAAACCAAATCTACTAATTTCACTTTTCTTTCTCGATCAACTGTAAGTGACTTTAAGAGACCAAACTCCAGCGCCAGTACCACTAAAAAGAACTAAAAATCTACATTTTGCACAACTTTCTCACGAAACAAACACAAAATATCGTTATCTTAGGGTTACCTTGATTCTGTTAAACCGTTTTTAACTACGAAACTGGAACTTAGCCTAAACCAAATCAACTAATTTCACGTTTCTTTCTCGATCACCTGTAACTGACTTTAAGCCACCTAGTATAACAAGAAGTACAATTATACATGTTTTAAGATCGTTACCTTAGGGTTCCCATGAGTACAGAGGTCAGCAAGGATTCTATTAAGCGCGTCGAAGCTACCGCCGCCGGGGCCAGACGCAGTAGGTCCGATGTAGCGCAGCGACTGCGACGTGGAGGCCATCGATTGGTCCTTTTCTCAACCCTAATCCGCTCTCAATTTGTTCAAAATATCAGAATCAGATCCTCTCTCTTATGTCTTTATCTTCATGACATTGATGAAAAACAAGCGAATAAATAAAAATAAAAGTTTTTTATTGATTGTTATGGAAATTTTGAGAGTGGAGGGGAGTTGATGAATGATAAAAATAGAGACGTTATCAGAAGTGCACTTGTTTATTTATTTTTTAAAAAATTATTTTGACGAAATTATTTATTTGCGAATCGAATGTGTGATTTGTTGCCCTTTCTACTTTATATGTTCTGTCAAAATAAACAGGAATACATTTGTTAGAGAAATAAGTCATATTTTTTTCTTAAATATTAAGAAATTTTATGTCAATTGCTCTTCATATTGGAGTCTAAAATGGTGTATTCAATTGAGGTTTTAAAATATTTTTTTGGGTTAAATAAGTCTTGTGATATTTAATTAAGATTTTTAAATAATCTAAAATGTCTTGTAGTATTTCTTTAAGATTATGAGGATTTTTTAAAGAGTGTATCTAAATCTAGTGATATTCAATCAGGACTTTAATTAAGTAATAGAAAATCTTATGGTATTGAAAATAATCATATTGAAAGATTTTTTTATATATGTGATTGTGTAGGACTTTTCAGTGAAAATTATAAATATGAAACTCTATAAAAAAAAAATCTTACCATAACCCATGAGACTTTTTACATTTTTTTAACTGTTAGAAACAGAAGATGAACATATATATTATCTCTTCATGAACAAGTTACTTGTTTATTAGTAATTTATTCTTTTTTCTTTTAAACAAAACAATATGACTTTCTTTTAAATGCAACTGATAATGTCATTCCTCCAACCATTTTTCTTAATGAATTTCATTTTCGAGGAGGAAAATTTTATCACATTTAAAAATAATTTCCTAGATTTTCTTTGAGGCCAGCAGAACTTCTTCAATCGGATCGATGATAATGTACAAAGGGAATTTAGCATAACAATGATTTTTTCCCTCGTTTTCTCGCTAAATTTTTACTTGTATTTTTTAAAAAAAAAATCCAAATTTAAGGAAAAAAATATTTATCAATTATTAAGATCATTGATGCCGAAGTGTTATCTTTTATTCCTAGGTCAGAGACATGACATTCTGTCATAGAAATTCGGAAAATAATCTGAGATAATTAAGCGTTTTCGTCAGTAAAGTTGTCTACATTGTTAGTAAAATATTGATAGATTGCTTAAGCTTAGGAAATATTACTGCCACCATCATAGCTTGTAACAAAAATATAGTTGTAATGGTTAAGGTATCCCTAGTTAACCATGATAGAAATTATAGCATTGTTAATTCACTGAAGGGGTGACAAGGACGAGAATGGCCCAAGAAAAGAATGTCTCATTGAATTAGATTAAATTACTCATAATCCGATTAAAAATTGGTTGGTTAGCATCATAAAAGTAAAAAAAAAAAAAAAATTATATGTGGTACTTTCAAATCTTTTAAATTCTTATGATATAAATTTTTTAAAATCCAATAAGTAACAAATCCTGATTAAAAAAACTGTAACAAAATTTTAAAAGTCATTACATTCTTAAATAGTCTTTTAAAATCCACTGAACTTATTTATCCATAAACAATCTTTTAAAATCTTAATTGAATACACCCCCATAAAACTTCTTTTTCCTCAAAATAAAATATTTGGGAAATTATCATCTCTCCACCTAAAATTTATTTAATATTCAAAAAATATATTTGAAAAAATATTATCTATGCACCCAAAATTTTATAATTCTTGCATAGATTTTATTATCCATCCACTTTAAATTTAGTTGTTATTTGGAAAGATAAAAACCCAAATTTTAGGTGGGAAATATTTTTTTAATAACATTTACTATACATATATCATTTTCTCAAAAAATTGTTATTCTTAATATCAATTAATTTTCAAGTAGATAGATTACCACCTTTAAGTGACGTAAAATTATTCATGAGTCATTTCATTGTAGTTTTCTAATTTGGTTTGTGTTTTGATTCAAATAAATACATATATGTATTTAGAATATATGCAGGGAGTCTGTGACTACAATGGGTGGAGTGTTGGGGTCTTGTATACAAAGTATGCCTGAGATACTCGTATGTGAGACACTACCTCTCCAATATCCGATCATCGAGTACGTCCTCAAGTCATATAGACAGATTAATAAGAATTCCCAAGCTATATGAATATTCTTCATAATGAAAGTAACCATAATCCTTGTTCTAGTTGAGAACCCTTCTGAAGTCATCTTGATTTATTATCAGAAGTTCGAGGCGAGTTATGAAAATAGATAGTAAAATTCTAAGAATAGCCACCCAGAAGAGACCAATAAGGTTTCTAAGGTTAAAAAAGAAAGAATTTGACACAAGTCAAGATAGGTAAGTTAGCAGTACTAGTAACAATCCATGGATCATACCAATTCCAGTAGGAACCCACGTAAGTATGAAAGGACATACCCATGAGATTGAAGACACTCGGGAGTTAGCAAAAGGGGGATCAATACAAATTATAAGTTTGGTGAAGTAGCCTACAACAAAAGCAGAACTCCATGAAGATAAACAACCACTAGTCTCAGTAGTACAGCTTAAAGCCAAGAGAAAAGTTATGGAAATAAATAATATAGAATGATGCAGAAAATAACAAGGAAGTTCAGTACACGTAAAAGCATAGATAACGTAGTTTGAAGACAATATTGTAAATGGAGACCTCTGAATGGTTGATAAGAGTTGTGGAACCTTAATATATGGAGAAGTTGATGCGAATCCCAATAAGGATTTGGACAAGCAAAGAATATCATCTGACTGGATAGACAAATCACGACGCAACGAGATAGCCGAACTAAAAAGTTCAATGAAACCTAGATAAGAATCATAAGATGGTAATATTTTATACAAGATAAAGTGATTTGAATTCACAATATGTCTAGCCAAATCTAGAAGAAATAACCCTCCCTATGGTAGAACGGATAACCTTCAAGAAAGTAAAAGCTCAAAAAGAGTAATGAGCCAGAGTAAGCAATGCAGAGGGAAACCCCTATAAGTTAAGTATACGACTAATAACGAGTTCCACATCATACTAAAGAGGAAAAATTAGTAAGAGAGCAACATTCAAATCAAAAGTATTAATGGTGATATCCTAACCCGTCGAAGAATATTGAGCTTCCAGAGTAGTAATCGATTAAAAGGTTTAAGGAATTGAGATAAGTAGGAAATTTAAGTAGCAAAACAAAATTTAGAAGGGAAGAATAACAAGAGAGTATGGTAAAATTACGAGAAAGTATGAATCTTGAGAAGGTTCTCAGTAAAGAATAGTATGACCACTAGTCGGAAATAAATTAGAAGTAAAGTTGAATGAGGTAATTCAAATAGTTCATAGCCATAATGCTTTATTGTGGGAGCCAACATCAGAATATGTAAATAAGGGGATCCTAGGATTATAAACGAGCAACATGTACAATTGTAGCATGCATGGCTAGTGAGACTACCACAACCGAAAAGACATCAGGACCATTCCCCACCCTCCCAACCCTCGTTAGACAACAGCGATAATGGTGGACCTTGATGTTTTCTCGATGATATTCTCATAAATAAGTGAATTTGTGATGGAAGAAGACCGAGACATACAACACGGAACCTTCAGATATAGTATAAGATCATAAGAGAAGAGGAAAAGAACTCTAAGCAAAAGAATTTAAAGGAGGGACTGTCAAGATAAAATAATGAAAAGAAAAAGTATTAGTCAAGCAATGACAAAAATACAAGAGTAACATATTTAGACATGACTAAGAATGTATAGCTACAGAATTTCCCATCTAGGAATTGAAGAAAGATAACAAGTATATCATGTATGTTCTTCTTCGCAGCACACCATTATAAATAATGCTTAGGATGACTTGAAACAGATTTGCTGAGGTATAACCTGAAGACGACCAAGGAAACTAAGTATACGATATTATTGAGACCGATACAACACTCAACAAAGCAAAACTATGAGGATAATTGAAAAGGGGATATCCTAGAGTGCAACCAGGTAGAGAGAATAAATTAGTGTAAAAAATGGGTAATCAGATTTATACTAGCAACGAAAGTAAAAGTACGAAAAGAAGCGTGAACATTAACCATAACAGAGTCATCAGTGTCAATGTTAATAGTAAGGGATACAGTCTACGCACAAGTAGAAAGACCGCTAGAAAATCTGCACAGAATTAACATCCTAAATATAAGAATCATCGGTAAACAACAATAGTATGCTAGAGGTACATGAATAATTTAACTATAAATTATGAGGTCCTAAACCCCACAGGTAGGTAGAGATAGAAGAGTTTGAATGACGGGACTGATAAGCAATTGAAGCTTAACAAGGGGAAAATATAGAATACTGGTATTTCTAAGGACTCGGACGTTCCAACTAAGGAGAACCAGAATATATATTTAATAAGGTCATTAAAGAGACTATATTATAAAAATAGGGTAAAGAACCCGAGGTATGCTCACGGTCATGGGAAACAAAGGTCATTGGTTGTAGTACAAAAGTACAATAGTGATATGTTAAACGTGAATGGTTACATAAGTCTCAAGTGATATTTAAGACTTAGTGTTGTCATGACAAAAGATATAATAAGTTTCAAAAAAAAAGTGGAACTAAGATGTGTCAAACGGCAGGTCACAGATATAGTATCAAATTTAGAACTCATAGCTCACGCAGATAATAAAATTAGAGAATGTTGAGCATAACTATAGGTTTATAAATGAAATTTCTTTGATTTATGGAAATAGTTGTAGCATGACGGTAGTGTAGAGTACTCAACAAAAGTTTCATGGAATGAGAATGATAAATTACCTCTCAGTTAGGAAATCAATGGGTATTCAGAATAGCCCAAGAACTGTAGAGCGATATGTGTAAGCATGATAAGAGGCATTATAAATGAAGCAGATATTAAGATAGGAAGAAGAGTAACATATACTTACTATTCATATGGTAAACGATCAACTTGGCGGAGATCTTATTTATTAAGTCAAGTTGAACCTAGATAATGCAGAATAGTTTACAGCAAAGTAAGGACTCCCATAGAAAAATTAGAGTACGACCCTAATTATGACTTCCAAGTCATGGCATACAAGGTCCAACATAATAATCACATTGTCCTATGGTATAATAACAACGTATGGAAGATCATCGGGAAGTAGTGCAATATAGTTGATAAAGCAGAGTTGGTTATAAGTATGTAGTCAGTTAAAAGTTGGTAGTTTACGAAATAGCATGTGAATTATGTGATTTGTGCTAAGATATTAAGTATCAAGAATTGCAAGCCTAGATAAATTCCGGAATTTCAATCCAAAAGGAATTCAAGGACAAATCCTATTTAAGGGGGGAGAAAATATAACACCCCGGTAATCTCGATGACTACTATGTTATAGATGGTGTAATACATAATATAAGTCATATTCAAACATGTATATGCTTGTGAAATTACGTTTTGGACATTCGATAAATTCCTTGCAGTTATAATATGAAATTTAGTGTAAGATTCAATCCGGATAGCCGTTAGTATTCGGGCTGTAATATTTTCATATGATCTCCGATTTTTATGAATTTTATATCGTCGGAAAGTAAGATCGAGACCTAAAACTTCCATGTTGGACATTTTTCCAAATTTAAATAAGAAATAAGTTAAAAATCATGATTTCCATGACTGCTATAGTAAATTTTGAGTGAGATCTAGAATTGGGTGATGTGGCACAATCTTGGCCACATATTTCATTACAAAATCAGCCATTTTTTCCTATAAATATAGCATTATTTGCTCATCCTTTTAAAGGCAAAAAACGTGAGCCATGGAGCCCCAAAATTTTCTTCAATCTTCATAAATTTTTTGGAGGAATGGTGATGGATCCTTAAACTAATCTTGGTTAAGTAAGTCTCTTTTTCTTCTTTCTTCTCATTATTTAGAAAAATGAGCATCCATTCATCACTTGCATTTTAGTACATAGAAACCCTAAGAATTGGGGCTTTGTTAATTGAGAAGGTTGAGCAAAATTTAAGCATCAATACATGTTTATGATGATTGTTAGAGTGAATTATGCTCTAGTGTTGATTGGAATAAGGTCCAGATGGACATGAGGGCCGAATTTCACCTAATCAAATGAGGGTTATTTTTGTTTCAATTGATGTTGAATGATGTTAGTTCAAGTGTTAGATTGATGTTTAAGCATGATTCTAGTTTTGTTAAGTTGGAAAGTTCAAGGCAAGATAGGCCCTTGGCCAAATCATGATGTTAGTGTGAGGGATCGATTTTTGTGGTTTTAGATAATAAGTGATGATGGTGTTGGAATTACACTTGTGGAATTGGTTATGGAGAAATGAATGTTAGCTTGGAATCAGCCTAGCGTCGCGACGTCGAGCTTAGAGGTGCCCTCTATTTCATACATGAGGGTGTCGTGACGCTCTAGTAGCGAGTCGCAAAGCAAGACCAATATCGCGATGCTCAGCCCCCTGCGTCATGACGCAAAACTAGAAATGTTCTCTGTCTTATTCTGCTTGCATGGGCGTCGCGATGCGCCAGACCTGACGTCACGACGCGTGACAGAAACAATTTCATTTTATTTCATTTTCAACTTAGGATGTTGGAGGCCACCCAAAGGGTTTCCTATCGGCACATATACACGTATTATGACATGTCGCAAGCATAATACATCATGTGGTATTTATAGATCAGTTGAATTGAGAAGCCTCGTCTAGTTCTGAATCATGTTTCACACCTTATATTCTAATTAAGTTTCTCGACTATAGATTGTCTGCAGGAACCACAATTTTCTTCGATGAAGGAAAGAAGTGCCAACCAGATTCCAAATCTATGAGTGGACCTTTTCTTTTCAAGTTGAGATTTTTCTTATTTGTCTTTGATTCGAGACTTACTTTTGAATGCATTAGGGCGTTAGCTGAAATGATTTCTAGTTATTTTATAAATACGAATGTTTTAGAAAATGTTGATTTAAAAAGTATGAGTTTGATGATTTTTGGAGGCATATGGGAAAAACCCACCTCAGATGTAACCTTTAGATACTGTAATTGATGGTTACTGGAATTGACGGATTCAGAACATGTGCATACGTAGAGCGTGACTTTATAGATGGCTGTCACAAATCCATTAGTGCGAATTTTGGATTCTAATAAACTGAAAAGATCTGAGAACTATTTTGAATGGTAAATGAACATTCGCCTTGTCTTGGAGTTCGAAAAGTTAAACTATATGACGATCAATCCATTGTCTGTTGAAATAGATCTTGATTATACTCTTGAAGAGCGAGAGACTTTTGAAAAATGAAAAGATGATAACCTCAGGGTGAAATCCTACATTTTAGGATCGATGGTTCCAGATTTGCTCAGACAATACATAGAGGTACCTGATGCTTGGAGCATTATGAGAAAACTCAAGGAGTTGTTTGAAACAAATCAAGAAATTGAAATATATCAGAGGTCTAAGGAATTGTTCCATGTTATATTCAAGGATGGAGGAGCGGTCAACATTCATGTCTTGAACATGATTGACCAAATCCAATTTTTGGAACGATAAGATATTATGATCGATGAAAGGCTGGCCATAATTTGATTATGTCTTCTTTCTCTGGTACTTATGTTGGCTTTGTGCTAAACTTTCATATTCATTCGATGCAAGCCAGATATGAAGAACTTCATAATATGTTACGCACGACGGAGCATGATTTGAAGAAAGGTAATCCCACTTTGTACTTCCATGGTGGAGCAAACTCTTCAAAGACTTCTAGGAAGTCTAAGAAAATCAAAATGGGAAAGAAGAATATATCAAAGAGAAAATCTAAGAAGAACAAAGCTGCAAGACTGCATGTAGATCGTGATCAATGTCTACATTGCAAGAAGTCTAGACACTGGAAGAAATATTGTCCAGAGCTAAAAGGAAAGGCATGACCCTCAAGTACGCTTTGTATTTTTTCTATTATTGACATCTCGTTAGCCTTAGATGAAAATAATGGATGGGTGTTAGACACCGACAGTCCCACTCATATTTGCAACTCCACGCAGGTCATTAGGTTTAAAAGAAGGATGAACAAATGAGAGATTCAACTTAGAGTTAGCAATAGTGAGACCTTAGATGTCAAGGTCATATGAACAATTATTCTAGATCTCTCTGATGGACGTAAATTAGATATGGACCTTCTCTTATCAGACAAATAATATCACTATCGATTTTAGATAAAAATGAATATAAAATAAACATTAAAGATAATGTTTTATGTTTATATGATAAAGACAACTATTTGATATGTGAATACTCTTTATCTAACGGTCATTATATTTTGGAAACATATATATATGTCTTTAATGTAGTGGTAAATACAAGTTAAAGATTTGAATTAAATAATACTGAATTATGAGATTTGGGCCATATAGGTGTTAGACATTTATCGAAATTGGTTAATGATGGTTTGAATGAAAATTTTACCTTAGATCCTTATCTGATTTGTGAGTCATACATCCAAGGGAAAATAACAAAGGCCCCATTTTTTGGTGTTGGACACCGTACTAAAATTTTTATTAGAACTAACACAACGATGTGTATGGTCTAATAAATCATGTTGCTCATGATGGTTCAACATACTTCGTGACTTTCAAAGATGATAAGTCAAGATATAGATATGTTTATTTGATGTGACATAAATTAGAAATATTTGACAAGTTCAAAATATTTCGAAACGAAGTAGAAAAAAAATCGAGAAATTCATCAAGTGTCTTCGATCAGATCGAGACGATGAATTCATGAGTGGCAAATTCAGAAGTTATTTAAAGGAGAATAAGATTCTCGCCCAATATAGCCTAGCTGGACCTCCTTAACACAATAGTGTATCTGAGCTAAGAAATAATACTTTATTGGATATGGTGCGTTCCATGATAAGTTATACATATATTCCATATTACCTTTGAGGTTACACTTTACTTACTGTTGCCCACATACTTAATGGGGTTCCATCAAAAAATTATTTCTACGACCATGTATCAGATATGGTTAGGTGGAAATCCAAGCCTTAGATATTTAAAGATTTCAGGTTATCCTACATACGTTAGATTTGCGCATTGGGATAAACTAGCACCTAGAAGGTATAAATATATGTTTGTTGGATATCCTGAAAATTCATTGGGATATCAATTCTACGATTATCAGTAACAAAATATATTTGTTATTCGTTTTGCCGCTTTTCTTGAAAAGGAATTTTTGAGAGAAAGTGAGAATTCTAGAAAGATTGAACTCGTTGAGTTTGATCATAATAATAAGGAACTTGAGACGGAATTAGAGATCCAACTAGGTGAATGATATATAACATAGGTTCTACGTAAGTTGAATATAATATCAAAGTTTTCTAAGAAATTATTTTTAACATCTTATATGAGCCTTGATATTATCCTCTTAAAGGAAACGTATCCGAATCGTATAAAGAAGCGATATTAGTTATCGATTCAGGAAAATGACAGGAAGCCATGAAATCCGAAATGGATTATATGCAAGACAATCAAGTCTATGACTTAGTTGAACTTCCTGAATGAGTTAAACTTATAGGTTGTAAATCGGTTTACAAAAGGAAGCAATGACCCTATGGAAATGTGGAAACCTTTAAGGCCCGACTAGTAGCAAAATGTTACACTCAACGTCCTAGGATTAACTGTGAGGAAACATTTTCACAGTAACCATGCTAAAATCCATTAGGATCGTTTTATGTATGTTATGATATGCATAAGACCTTATATCAGTTTCGGCGTTAGTGTTACTAGCTGAATCCATCTGATCCATGTAATAATTATTTGACAATCGTGAAACATATCTGAAATGTCTTAAGGGTACTAAAGATAAGTTTCTCATAAATGGAGAATATGAGCTACAAGTTAATGGTTATACAGACTCCGACTTCCAGTGAGATCTAGATGATATAAAGTCTACATCAGGATATATATTTACCTTTAATGGCGGGGCAGCTAGTTGGCGATGTTCAAAGCAAAGCTCAACAACTGATTCCACCATTGAGGCGGAATTTATAGCGGCTTCAGAAGCTGTTAAAGAAGCTGTTTGGATTAGAAATTTTTCACAGAACTTGGTATTATGCTTAGTATTACGAATTTGATTCCATCGTACTGTGATAATAGCGGGGCCATTGCGCAGGCTAAAGAGCCAAGGGCACATTCTAAGTCTAAACACGTGGAAAAGAAATATCGTGTGATTAGAGAAATTATTGAATGAAAAGACATAGTAGTATTGAAGTTTCAAGGAATAGATAACATAGCAGACCCGTTTACTAAGGTCTTACCTCATGAGTTATTCAATAAACGTATGGAGGAGATGAGACTACAGTATCATCCGGATTTGCACTAAACAAGTGAGAGTTTGTTGGCGTTGGTGCTTGAAGCGCCAATCCGAATACTATATTGTATATTTTATTATTTATTAATAAAATAACAACATTTTCATTTCAAATTTTATTAATGGTAATGTCATTATGCATATTAGATTGATGTGTAAATATATTAAGAATGACATCGACCTTAGAATATTCTTAAAGTAATATTGGACACTAGGTGGTCTGACATTGAGATAATATTACTATTATAAATTATTCTTAAAGTAAATATTCTTAGTCGTTATTTTGCAATACGTTAGAATTCCTATAACCTAGAAGATTAGCACATGTCGTATATTAGATTTGGAGTTCCAATGGTTTATCTCGATGTACCATGAGCTTTTGAAGCTTGTATAGACATGTGGGTATTCGTTAGAGCGAATATTGAATGACTCATAGGTGAATCCTAATAGTTGGAAGTGCAAACTACAGTCAATATGAATTTCCTCAATTCGAGTAGCATATGTAATCCTTTGACTATATGATAACATTGATTTTGTGTGAGTTCCTTTACACTTTAATGCCATGTATATCAGAAACCTTTTATTGTATGGTCTCTAGATCTTTGGGTGTGGACCGATGCACTCGTTAATCAAATACATATCAAGATAGGATCCGTCAGCTCATATGTGTACCATAATGGGTTTTTAAATCCATGTGAGCAACTCATGATTCTTAAGAATTTAGCCAAAACCGATCCCCAATGTGGATCACATATATTAGAAATAATTTATGATTAGTTGTAAAGTATCGTGGACATGTCGACATGAGACGTGCGCCTCCGAAACTTGACAATGTAATATTTATTTCCTAATCAAAAATCAGATAGCCTACGATGAAGAGATTGTTAAACATATGTGATGACCTCGACTTGTATAGTTCAGAAATATTGTTTGTGTTCTTTACGAATTCAGAGGTATTGACCGGTGCGTAATCACACGCATATAACGTAAGCGCACGTATCGTTCAAGTAGTATAAAAAGTATCGATCCCACGAGGACTTAAAACCTAAGCTATTAGTTTATGACGCCAAATTATTACGAGTATCTAATGGATTGATTGGGTTGTGACTTTAAAATTAAAACAAGTTAAATAAAATGACACGAAAGTAGGTTTAGGAAAATTCAAATTTATAAAACTATCCGGGGTTTTGAATTATTCCAATATCTTTTTAAAAATGAAGTGGTTATTTTACGTTTCTGTAAGATGTTGGTTTATTAACCTGGAAAAAAATTATGTAAAAGCCTCTTCCGATGGTCAGATACAAATACCCATTGTAACCAAATTAATTATATTCCTATGTCAACTAAGTTACCCGAATTCATTAGGTGCAATTTCTAATTATGGCTACCCCCGCCCGACAGGTAATTCCTATCCTGTAAGGAAATCTATTAAAGGGTTATATATCCTCAAGGAAGATCGTGAGCTATTGAGTCTAAGGCTAAACCTAAAGTTCATTTTCCAAGTTCATTTAAGTTAACCAAATCAATTTATTAATGACCATTTAAAAAGAAGCATTAAGCTTAAGACTCAATAAATAAACCTTTATATCACCCAAACTGTAAATTAACCCCATATAAACCAGTGATAATGAAATTCATCACAACCCCAGATAACGAACTTAGCTACGACACATATCTAAGGCTAGTAAAAACTTAAATAAAATAAAAGACATAAAGTAAATGCTAGAAATTAAATAAAGTAAATGCTGTAAATTAAAAAAAAATGTAAAAGTACAATAAAGAAAATGCTGGGGTTAAATGATATACTTTTAATATTTCAAAATTAGAAATCTCCCTTATTCTCAATGTTTACCAATTAATTAACCAGACCATAAAGGCGGTGATATCATTTGTCCAAAGTCCAACCGACCATATAGGCGGTAACAAAATCATATAAACCGACCATATAGGCGGTATCAAGGTTAGCACATAAACCGACCATATAGGCGGAAACTAAGTCCAACAATGTAAAACCAGCCATATAGGCGGTAAATAAGGTGTGAACTTATACCGGCCATATAGGCGGAAACTAATTCATCCAAATTTTAATTAAAATAAGGGAGATTAATCTAATTTATTATATTAAAAGTCTTACATCTTCACCCCAGCAGAATAAGATTACCCGCTCATGCTGAAAATGAAAACACAAAATTTTATTAATTAGATAAAAAGAAAATACAAGAAAAACTTAAAGTAGTACAGAGACACTTTCCTTTAGGATTACATGGAGAAATTCCTCCAAAGAAAGCATGAAAAAATTTACAAAGTTAAGCTTGGTATTTATAGGAAAATCTAAAGCTTCCACCAATTTCTCCACCAATTGCTCCACCAATAGCTCCATCAAACATGACACCAAATATGACATCAAACATGGAACCAAAATGGAAGCATGTTTGGTAGAAGTTTGGCAATTTTTACTTTTTATTTTTATTAATTTTATTTTATATTTTGAAAATGACTATAGTAATTACACAAAATACACTGGACTATTCATCAATTTCGGCCTTCCAAACTTCAGAATTCGAAAATACGTAAATCTTTAAAGTTGTAGATCTCTGTGTCTTCTTTAATCTTTCACTTGAATCAGCTCAATCGGATATCGGATGAAAAAGTTATTGCTAAAATACCAAACTTGCGCAAAATTGGAATTTAGGACTGCACTTCGTGACGCGTATGGTAAATTTCTGTTTTCGCCATTTTTTGCTCCGGATTTCATCGTTTTCACCTCGAGTTGATTCCATTAAGTCCCAATACTTTATTTATCTGCAAAACACATAAAACACATCAAAACGTTCATCAAACCCGAGAAACTAAATAAAATATTAGGTAAAAGGGGCGGTAAATATTGATATATTTTTCGCTCATCACACCCCAAACCTAACATTTTGCTAGTCCTCGAGCAAAACAATAAAATAAAATATAAGTAACAAATAAAATTAAAATAAGCCACTTTCGTAGGGATCACAGTTGCATTTAGCGTATACAACAAGCCTTTAAACCCCTAGGTGTCCCTAGTGGACGAGTTGTAGTCTCGTGAGAGTTTACAGCGATGATACCCACAAACGTCTTATAAAAGTAAAAAGATAATAAAACTAATGCACACAAAAGCAAAAAGACAAGAGAATAAAGAAATTAGTGACTAAACAAATGAAACTTCTACTCCAAGTTAGTAATTGTTTTCTTTCTTTCTAAATTACCGAATAAGTAAATTCTCCGATTATTTTTACCATTCTTCATATACACAACCAACAAAATATTAATCAACTAATTTTGCCCACAATAGTCACAAGTGCAGTTGAGAAGAGAGTAATATTTTTATTCTAAAGTTTTATCAGAATTCACACTTTTTTTGTAGCAATGGAATATATATTTTTTTTGATTTTTTTATTTATATACAATATCTTCCCTTTATGTAGCGAGCTTTGGGCCAGTGGCTCCCAAACCAGTTGGCTTTAGGGAACTAGGTGTTAAGACACCCCTACGGACTTAATTACTCAGACTTCAGATATATATATATATATATATATTATATATATATATATAATATATATATATATATTTTGCAACATCTTCGATCTATGTAGCAAGCTTTGGGCCAGTGACTCCCAAACTAGTTGGTTTTAGGGCACTAGGTGTTAAAACACCCATACAGACTTAATTACTCAGACTTCAGATATATATATATATATTTTGCAACATCTTCGATCCATGTAGCAAACTTTGGGCCAGTGACTCCCAAACCAGTTGGTTTTAGGGCACTAGGTGTTAAAACACCCATACGGACTTAATAACTCGGATCTCAAACATTTGTTTTAACTTCATTGCCATTTATAGATGCTTCCTCCAATTAAACTAGAGCATTGAATATTACAAACTTTTCAATTACAGCTCATGTCCTTATGTTACCATGCATGTTGATAATACATGTCAACTGAGCATATGAAGATCCATTTTACTTAGTTTTATGGAGAATTCACAAATTAAATAATTCAAAAGGAAATAAACAAAAATTAACTTGTTTCGAAATAAGTTGAGATACGTCTCAGGAGTGGAAACTCCTTACACAGCTATCTCTCACCAATTTCACCCGATTAATCAAATTAAAAAAACACAAAATATTTTTTTTGATTTTTGTAAAAATTTTCAATTTTTTTGTATTTTTCGAAATTTTTGGACTAAAAATAACAGAATAAAAAAAAGATAATATTCTCCTCCCCCAAAACTAAATGAGACATTGTCCCCAATGTCTTAAACAGAAGAATTTAGAAGATAGTACTTGGGTAGCAAAAATACAGAAAACTAAAGGTTGAGATTCAGATTTATCTTACACTTCTTACCACGATCATCATCGGACCATTTGATCTTGGAAATGATAAGGTCAATTTGCGGTTCAAATGATAAGATTTGATCAAGTAAATCCTGGGCAGTTCTGGCAGTGAAGAAGAGATCTTTCAGAGGTTTTGTCACGAACCCATTTCTCCGGTTGTCATCAAGAAACACACATAGAAAATCATAAAATCCATCAACGTTAAACAATCCAAGCGGTTTCTGATGTATGTTCAGGTTCGCCCAAGATAAAACTGTAAAAAAATTTCTTCATTATGCCCAAGCCACCTGGCAAAGCAATAAAAGCATCTGCACGGTTAATCATTTCCACCAGTCGTTCAGACATTACTGGCACGATCAATTCCTCTCCATTTGATGATTCTATCAGATTTGCCTCTGCCAAGGGTTTTGGGATGATTCCCAAAACTGGACTGCCTCTATCCTGTGCGGCCTTTGAAACAATTCCCATCAGTCTAAGATTGCCTCCGCCGTATATCAAGTGCATATTTTTCTCAGCAATGACTCGACCCAATTCTTGTGCTGCTTCTATGTATTTTTGCTTAGTACCCACACTTGTATCGCAGAACACACAGATGTTTTCAACTCGTCTTCTCGAAGTAGCTTTCATTTTTTTATGTATTTCTTTCTCAGATCTGCCAATCGGACCCGTGCTTCAATAATCCAACGAATGTCATTAGGAATACCTTTGATCATCAATAATCTCATCCGTTCCAAGCGAGCTTTGTAAACTTTCATCAGAGATTTTTGAGGGAGAGAAGGAAATTGCTTGTGAAGATTTGCGAGAACTTCTTCCATCCTGAAATGACTTAACCTGCAAAAACTAAACACACAAAATTAAATCACACCAAATCATAATATATAGAAATTGCATGGGTTGCCTCCCTGCTAGCGCTAAGTTTAACGTCGTTAGCTAGACGTGACTGTCCGAAAGTTAGGCTGGATCTAAAAGTGTGACACTTTCTTTTTGTCGCTCAAATGATTCTCCCCAGTAGTGCTTGACACGCTGGCTGTTAACATTGAATGTGTTATCGGACTTGGGGTTGTATAATTCAACAACTCCATATGGTAACACCTGAGTAATCACAAATGGACCTGACCACTTTGATTTCAGCTTTTTAGGAAAAAATTCAATCGTGAATCGTATAACAACACCTACTGCCCTAGCTCCAGTTGTCTGTGCACTATTTTTTAGTCATGCCATCTTTTGGTCTTTTCTTTGTACAGATTGGCATTCTCATAAGCCTGTAGGTGAAATTCCTCCAATTCATTGAGTTGGTGAAGTCTTTTCTCTCCTGCAGCTTGTGGATGAAGAGTTAACTTCTTCAGTGCCCAGTATGCATTGTGTTCAAGTTCAACTAGCAGATGACACGCTTTTCCATATACATTTGATATGGGGACATACCAATAAGTGTCTTGTAAGCTGTTCGATAAGCCCATAATGCGTCATCCAGTTTTTCAGACCAGTCCTTCCTCGTGGATCCAACGGTTCTCTCCAAGATTATTTTGATCTCCTTGTTAGAAACTTCAACCTGTCCATTTGACTGCGAATGGTAAGCAGTGGCAACTTTATGAGTAACTCCATATTGGGATATGAGTGCATCAAAGTATTTCTTGCAGAAATGTGAGCCACCATCACTGATAATTGCACGAGGTGTTCCAAAGTGAGTGAAAATATTCTTTTTAAGGAACTTGATCACCACTTTTGAATCGTTGGATGGCAGTGCAGTTGCTTCAACCCATTTGGAGATGTAGTGTACTGCAACCAGGATGTACAGGTTTCCGAACGATGGAACAAAGGGTCTCATAAAATCAATACCCCACACATCGGATATCTCTACTTCCAAAATGTTTTGCAAAGGTCCTTCATTTCTCCTTGAAATATTCCTCGTTCTTTGGCACCTGTCACATTGAAGAGCAAAAAGATAAGCATCTTTAAAAAGAGTGGGCCAGAATAAACCTGATTGAAGGACTTTGGCTGCAGTTTTATTCCCGCTAAAGTGTCTGCCATATGGTGATGAATGACAATGTTACAGAACACTGTTGACCTCCTCCTGTGGAACACAACGTCTCAGTAGTTGATCAGCACACCGTTTGAACAGGTACGGCTCATCCAGACATAATGCTTGACATCTTTGAAGAATTTTTTCTGTTGCTGAGTTGTCCATTCCAATGGCCATTTTCCCGATACAATGAAGTTGACATAGTCACCATACCAATGTGAATCTTGCTATTTCATGGCAAACAACTGTTCATCTGGAAACGTTTCTTTGATTGTCAGTTCTTTGCCAGCTGTTTCGCAATTCTCGATCCTCGATAAATGATCTGCCACCTAGTTTTCTGTCCCTTTCGTGTCTCGAATCTCCACATCAAATTCTTGCAGAAGAAGTATCAACCGGATCAATCTGGGTTTGGCATCTTTCTTTGTGATCAGATATTTGATTGTTGAATGATCTGGGTAAACCACCACATTGGGACCCAGCAGATAAGAACATAATTTGTCAAAAGCGAACACAACTGGGAGCAACTCTTTTTCAGTGGTGGAGGTAGTTTTTCAATTGTTTCAATTTTTTCTTTGTCTACCTCGATCCCATTTTGTGAGATCCGATGTCCAAGAACGATGCATTTCTGCACCATCAAGTGGCATTTTTCCCAATTGAGTACCAGGTTTGTATCTTCACACCTTTGTAACGCCCATTCTAGATTTTGTAAGTAGTGGTCAAAAGAGTCTCCAAACACAGAGAAGTCATCCATGAAAACCTCCATACTCTGCTCCAGCATGTCTGAGAAGATAGCCATCATGCAACACTGAAATATGGCAGTGGCATTACATAATCCAAATGGCATCATGCGGAAAGCAAAAGTACCATAGGGATATGTGAAAGTGGTCTTCTCCTGATCTTCTGGGGCGATGACAATCTGATTGTATCCCGAATATCCGTCCAGAAAGTAATAGAATTCATGTCCCGCCAGTCTATCCAGCATCTGATCAATGAATGGTAGCGAAAAAATGGTATTTCCGTGTTGCTTTGTTCAGTTTCCGATAATCCATGCATACTCTCCATCCAGTCACCATTCTTGTTGGAATCGGCTCATTTTTTTCATTTATGACAACAATAATTCCTCATTTCTTCGGCACACACTGCATAGGACTCGCCCAGGTACTGTTTGAGATGGGGTAAATGATTCCAGCATCCAACCATTTGATGATTTCTTTCTTTACGACTTCCTTCATGATTGGATTGAGTATGCGTTGAAGCTCCACCGTGGGTTTGTACTCATCATTCATCAGGATTTTGTGCATACAAAATGATGGACTAATGCCTCGAATGACTGTTATAGTCCAGCCAATGGCTTTCTTGTGTTCTCGTAAAACTCTCAGCAATTTTTCTTCCTGCTCCAATGTTAGTGACGAAGAAATAATAACAGGTAATTCAGAAGAGTTTCCAAGAAATGCTACCTGAGATGACTCGGGAGTAACTTCAGCTCCAGCTGCGGTGGTTCTTCAATTGAGGGCTTGATTCGATCTTTCTTCGGGAGTTCCAGACTTTCCACTGGTGGTGTCGACTTGAAACGAAACGGCTTGTCAAGGTAGTTGATACACTCCATGATTTCAGCATCTAGCTGTAGGGGTTTTTAGGGGCAGAATTCGGTAACGCAGCGGAAGCGGTGGAAAATCAAATTTTCCGATTTCAAAACTTTTTCTCGGATTAATTAAATAAACATATTTATTTAATTATCCAATAATCAAATTATGAAAATAAAATTCAATAAATCATATTTAAGTGAATTTACCGAATTGCCCTTACACTTGGTATTTAGTCCATTTTAATCCGAAATTGATCAAATCAATTTTGAATGATTCTAAATCATTTTTAAGATGAACTTAGCATGTTCAAAACATCAAAACACCAAAAGCAACCAAATCCCCAAATTTCTTACCCTTGGCCGAATGCACCACTTTGGTGCCAAATTGTGCACTTTGTCATTTCATGCTTCAAAACACATCAAGATGTAATCCAATCAACATGAAACTTTATATGCATCATATACACATCCAAATACACAACATAAATGAAAAGCCCCAAATTTGGAATTGGTCATGAACCCTAATTTTTCAATTTCTTCAAATTGGACAAATTAGACCAAATAGGTTAAATCAATTACTTTAATCATCATTCTTCCATCCAATCAAAGTCTCAACAAAATGAAACAACTCAAGATCAAATCTAGGTCATCTTAGAGTGGATCAACAACTCTAGATTAGCAACAAGGTTTCCAAAACCATAAAAGAATGCTTACAACTACAATAGTCACAAGCTTCATTCATCACACATGCTCAACACTTTCAACAAAACTTCCATCATCAAAAACATAAAGAATAAAGAAAATAATAACTTAAGAACATCAAAGATGTTTCCTAGATCATAAGGAACATTTTCTTATCTAATAGTAAGTTGGAAAAACTTACTAAATCCAAGCTTTTTCTTTAGTTTCTTCTTTTCTTCCTCACTTGCTTCTCTTGTTTCTTTAATGGAGTTCTTTGTAAAGTGTATTAGGTTATTAAAATAAAATGAAATGAAAACAATTTATACTTGGGCAAAAAAATTTGCCTTGGCCGAAATTGTGTATACATATATACCAAAATCATTTCAATTTCATTTCACTTAAATTTGCTTAACTTTATATAAATATCTAAAAAACACTTTAATGATATTTATATTAAGTCAACAAAGGCAACATAATCATTTAAATCAAATATCCTAATGTAAGATATTTATATTTTAATTAATTTAATCATTTAACAATTAAATAATTAATTAATTAATCAAATACAAATATATAAATATATGTATAATATTTACATTAAATATCAAAAACATATATTCATTTAGTATATGAGTCAAATATCTCAATTTGATTATTAATTAATGTGTATTTAAATTAATCAAGTATTAAATGTAAATACACAATAATTAAGCAAATGACTATCGGGTCCCTTTAGCACGTGTCTTGCGTTTAACCTTTAAACGACTTTATAAATAATCAATATTATTTATTAATTGTTGCTCTAGTGCTCTACGAGTATGTTTCATTATTGAGACTCTCTAGATTCAGGTATATCCGTCACGAAATCTAATTTCGTGTCCATAATCTATCCACCCGTAGATTATGACGATCACAGATAAACTCGCTGAATCATACAGGTCGAGATCATGGCAAATGTATAATTCCTCCGTCACAGGTATCCAGATAAATCCCAGAGATATAGATGTAAACGTCAAATCTCTATGGGGATTATCCAGTCGACTATTCTATTAGCAATCTCTAAAAGATTATTTAGAACTAGCTTCTAAACTTTACCACGGGCCCATGGTTTTATCTGATTGCTAATCATATGGACTACCTATTCTCTGGTACACAGAACTGACGGATCCTATCTTGATACACATAGGACACCCCGAGGATCTATCTACACCCAACGAACAGACGGATGTCTGATCTAAATAGATCGGTGACGTGACTGCCATCTAAGTGTAGAAGATGTCTCATGTGCCCACAATGGCATCTCAAGTCTAAGAATCACAAGTGCTACTCAACCCGAGAAGATTCTTATTGACGTTGGTGTACCATCCATTAAGAATCTTCGGTGAGTCGTTCAGTGTTTATCCGCTATAAACACCTACACGTCTATACTAGTCTCTAAGACTAATGGTTCATTGAGAAACCATTGGAATCATATATTCCAGTATAAGACATGTACTGGTCTCAACGGGTTTACTATACTGACCAAGTAGTGTAAACCTTGACCAGGAACAGTCTGAGAATGACAACATCATGATACTACTCAATGTCAGTTGCGACGCTTTTGCAACAGTACCATGACTAATCATTCTAAGGTTATTACGTC
Source organism: Zanthoxylum bungeanum (assembly GCA_019454045.1). Taxonomy (NCBI): domain Eukaryota; kingdom Viridiplantae; phylum Streptophyta; class Magnoliopsida; order Sapindales; family Rutaceae; genus Zanthoxylum; species Zanthoxylum bungeanum. The sequence goes on along the minus strand of SKCR01032733.1, from coordinate 130,582 downwards.
TTTACCATATAAAAAGATAGATTATATTATAGAAACTGCATATATTATTCATAATAATAATGTTTTACAGAAGTATTCAAAAGAAATACAACCGGGAATTGGCGCTCTGAGCACCAACCCCAACACTAGCTCGCTGTCAGTCATGTTGTTGATGCAAGCTTCAAGTTTTTGAATGGGATGTTGATGTGCAGCTTTTTGAACACCCATAGGAATCGAGCTAACTGCTTGTCTAGTTTGTTTTTCTGAAGACGCTGTGGAAAATGTTGAGGTGAAGTGATTCTTTCTAGATCTTTTTCCTTTGCTTATTTTTCCTCCATCTGTTGTTCTGCCTCTTTTGGAACATCTTCAATGAATGCCTTGATTCCAACATCTTTGTTGATTTCAATACCATTTTTCAAAGTAATGGCTTGACATTCTCCTTCCCTCGGTTCCTTGGATTTGGTTTTATATTGCTGGGAAGATTTCCCGGCGGTCTGTAACTCTGAGCATTGGCCAGTTATCCCATTTGATTTTCCAGTGCTTTAATAGATGATGACTTGATTTTGAACCATAGCAGCTAAAACATCGTATTTTACTTCTTGCTTCTTCAAATGGGCCAGCACTTCTGTTATTCCTGGTTCTTTTTCATGCTCTTGGCTTTTATTTGGTTGTTGAAATCCATATGGTGGGTAGTTCTTTTGCCCTGAATTGTTGCTCCATGCGAAATTGAGATTATTCCTCCACCCTGGGTTATAGGTGTCGGAATATGGATTGTTCCTCTGTCTGTTGAAATTGTTGACATAGTTCACCATCTCTTCTTGTTGAACTGGTTCTGATGCTCCTCCATATGGTGAACTTGTGGATTCGGTAATGTTCACAACTTGCGTGCTAAGCATTTCCAGACATTTGTATATATGATCCAGCCTGGTATTCACTGCTGTGTTGGCTCCAACTTCATAAATTCCTGCAATTCTTTGAATCATGCTCCTATATGTTGGCCACAACGAATTATTGTTAGCCATTTCTTCGATTAGGTCTCAGGCTTGATCTTCTCATTTTGCCATCAAATCTCATCTAGCAGCAGCATCAATTGTGGTTCTCATCAATCCAGAAAGTCCATTATAGAAAGTTTGGACATGTAGCCATTTTGCAATCTCATGGTGAGGGCACTTTCTTGTCGACTAATGACGTGCATAATGCTTTAAATCCTTCTGCATTTAGAATGACTCGAAACACAACAAAACATCATATTTTTAAATTATATAAAGATGGTATAATTATTTTAAATGAAATATTTAAAGAGATAAAAGATCGTATTTCTATATGTTCTGATATTTGGAGTGACCATTGGCAAACACACTCATACATGGGTGTGACTTGTCATTGGATCGATGCATCATTTACCATGCAAAAACGACTTATTGCATTTAGAGTTTTTGATGACCAACATACTGCACAAAATATTTATAGAATGATGAAGGTAATTTTTGATGAATATGGTTTAGTAGATAAAATTTTAACAATTGGATTTGATAATGCATCTGTAAATACTGCATCCATCAATGTTTTAAAATCCTTATGTCAACCAAATTTAGGGGGTCGATTTTTTCATATTCGTCGTACATGTCATGTCCTTAACTTATGTGTTCAAGACGGTCTAAAATTATTATCACATTTCCTTGATCCTATTAAAATGAAACTTAATTGTATTTGGTCATATTCTCAAGTTAGGAGAGAATGGACGAAGTTTTGTAAAATAAATGGTATTAAACCGATTAAATTTTCAAGAGATGTTCCAACACGTTGGAATTCAACTTATTTTCTTTTATGTCAAACATTTCAATACAAATATGCATTATGTAGTTTTTTTTTCTCAACATGTTCAAAATGTCACACTTTATCCTAGTCAATGGGATATTTGTGAAAACATTTTAGAAATTTTAAAAGTTTTTAATGAAGCTACTTTAACTTTTAGCGATGTTTATTATCCAACAGCACATTTATTTCTTCTTGAAATGTTGAATATTGTTGGTGCTCTCGATGAACATGCTGAAAGTAGCGATCCTAATAATATTGTTTTTCTAGAAGCCATTACTATTATGAAGTTAAAATGGTTGAATTATTTTAGAGACATTCATTTACTTTATCTTATTGCTGTTGTTTTTTATCATAGATTTAAATTAGAAGGTTTGAATGGTGCTTTACAAGCTTACTATTGTTATTTAGGAATATTAGATGAAATTGATATTACAAGAATAATGATGAAATTAAGAAATGATTTAATTGAGTTATTTAATGATTATATTGTAGATATAACTTAGGAACATTAGGTGAATCTAGTAGTAGCGAACCGGTAATTCAAACAAGACTTAGCGCATGAGATCGTTGGTTATTGCAACGAAATAAAAAAGCTAGGGATACGACAACTAATAACCACAAATTAGATAATTATTTATCTACAAATTTCGAGTTTCCTACTGAAAGTTTAGTTAGTAAAAATTTTAAAATCCTTGACTGTTGGAACCGACATCAAAATATATATAATGTTTTATCAATTATTGCTAAAGAGATATTGGCAGCACTTATTTCCATCGTTGCGGTTGAGCAAGCCTTCAGCATTGGAGGCAATATATTGGAAGCTAGATGATCTTCATTACATCCAAGCACTCTAGAAGCAACAACTTGTGTGGATGATTGGACTCGAGCTGATCTGAGACAACAAGAAGATGCCCCCGATGATTTTGAAGATTTGTTCGATAATGCATCTGCAACAACAAGTGCAAGCGGAACTGGAGCTGAAGGATCAACTGATAATGATGATTGATAATTGTAAAATTGTAAATTTACAAAAGGGGAAATGTCTTAAAATTGTAATGGAACTGCGTGAGCTTTGATTCCTATCACCCATGGAGGATACGTAGGCAACTTAAATTTTTAAAAATTTAAGCTCAAGCTCTTCAATGTAATAATTTTATATATTTATAAAATTAATCTCATTTATTTTAATTTATTTTCGAAATTAAAAAAAAGGTTCGGAACCGGAACTGAACCGGTTGGTTTCGGTTCGGTTCAAGGTTCCGGTTCCACTTAAGTGTGGAACCGGAATTAACCGGTTCGGTTCCGATTCCACACTTGTGGAACCGGAAATCGGTCGGTTCGGTTCAGTTCCGAACCGGAATCGAATCGCCGGCCAGGTCTACCAGTAAAGTCATAAGGGAAAATTTTCAACCCCACGCCATCTAATATAATCAAGCCTTATCGGAATGAATCCAGTCCTGAGCCACTTAATACACCTGGCCACTAAGGAATGAACCGTATTTGTGCCATTCATATAAGAATGTGGCCTCGGTGAGATGTAACCAACCTTGAGCCAACATAAACATTTGGCCGCAAAGGGAATGAGCCTTCATTGTGCCACTTTCATATCAATAGGGTCTCGGTGGAAAAAAATCTAGCCCCGAGCCAATAGGAATATTTGGCCACAATGGAACGATCCACCATTGTGCCATTCCCATAATAATAGGGCCTCAGTGGGATGTTGATCGGTGTATTCACACGCGTATAACGCAAGCGCACGTATCGTTCAAGTAGTATAAAAAGTATCGATCCCACAGGGACTTAATACCTAATCTATTAATTTTATGAGGCTAAATGATTACTGGTATTTAATGGATTGATTGTTTTGTCTTGGAATGATGACTTACAAATTAAATTAAAAACAAGTAAATAAAAATTACGTGAAAGTAAGTTGAAAAAAGATTCAAATTTATAAAAATATCCAGGGTTGTGAATCCTTCCAATATTATTTAAAGATGAAGTGGTTATCTTACAGTTGGGTAATGTATTGATTTACTAACATGGAACACTAAATTATGTAAAAGCCTATTCTGATGGTCAATTACAAATACCCAGTATAACCCAATTGAACCATATGTATATGTCAACCAAATTACCTGGATTCATTAGGATTAAGTAGGGGTGAGCAAAACCGGTTTTGGTTCCGGTTCCGCATGGAACCGGAACCTACCCAGAAAAATCCGGTTCCGTACTAAGTGGAACTGGAACCTACCCAATTAAACATGGTACCCTATTATTCGGTTCCAATCCGATTCCGGTCCGGTTCCGAATTACCCTATTTTAAAATATTTTAATAAAAACTACATTCCAATACGAATCCGTAGGAAAAAAACGGGGACCAAATCGGAGTGCGGAAGCTCACGAACAAAGAAAATCAAGCTTTAGAATTTTAAAAACAGAGGCCATCAGTAGTCTCAATTTAAACAGAGGCCATCAGTAGTCCCAGTTTAACACTCAGTTGAATGTAATCAGAACAAGCAAAAAAAAAATGTTATAATCCAGTAAATTATTGGCCAATTGGAAATAGCCAGTAATAACAAGAATTAATAAAAAGGTTTTAAACATCTATAAATTCCACATTGTTAAGACTAGATTCACTCTCAGAAATACATTTTTCGACCTAATTTAGGTTCTAAATTTCAACAGAAATTATCCAGTACGTTATTAAAACCGGTACCATAGTCCGGTTCCGGTTTCGATCATTTTGGAACCGGAACCTACCCGGATAAAATCGGTTCCTTCATTTTTGGAACCGGAACCTACCCGATTATAACTGGTTCCGGTTCCAAACCCGGAAAATCGGTCCGGTTCCAACAGGTTCTGGGTAGACCCGGAACCGTTGCTCACCCCTAGGATTAAGTTCCAATTATGGCTACCCCCGCCCGACAGGTATAATTCTATCCTGTAAAGAAATCTATTAAAGGGTTATATATTCTCAAGGAAGATCGTGGGCTATTGAGTCTAAGGTCTTAAACCTAAAATCCATTTTCCAAGTTCATTTTAAGTTTACCAGTTCAATTTTATTAATGGCCAATTAATTAAAAAACATTAAGATTAAGACTCAATAAATAAATCTTTATATCACCCAAACTATAATCTAACCCCTTATAAACCGGTGATATTGGAATTCATCACAACCCTATATAACTAATTTAGTTACTATTCATAACTAGGGTTAATAAAAACTTAAAAGTAAAAGACATAAAGTGATTACTGAAAAGAAACTGTGGTAAAGAAAATACTGAAAAGTAAAATTACAATAAAATAAAATGCTAGGGGTTAAAGGATCCACTTTTACCACTATTATAATAGATATCTCCATTAATATAATATATTAACTCGTGATGATATTATTAACCAGCCATATATGTGGTAACCTGATTAAGTCAAATTAAGTCCAACTAGCCATTAAGGCGGTAACAATATTTATCCATAATCTAGCCATATAGGCGGTAAGTTACCAACCGACCAGCCAGGCGGTATCCAAGCTTAGTCAGGTTTAAACCAGTTTAAAATAAATTACCAGCCAACCAATATGGCGGTATCCTCATTAAGTCAAATTTTAAATGGTGAATATATTATATTCAAGGGAGATTAATCTAAACAACAGTAATACAAGTTTTACCTTTCACCATAGTAAAGGAAAATTACCTCCTCATAGCTGAATAGTAAAAACTGAAAAAGTAAAGAAAGTAAATTACTATTACAGAACGTAAATAAAAATTAATTACAAAATTGAAATTAAAAGAAGAATAGATATAAACTCATTATCTATTCAGAGAATTACAGAAAGGAAGGTACATCAGAAATTGAAATTTCGAGCTGAATTTATCGGCGTCGATAGGGTCTCCGCGTCGCGTCGCGTAAGACTTTATGCGTCGCGATGCGCTCGATATGCCGCGTGGCTTGTGGAGGTAACTACACGCGGCAATCTAGATAAGGTGATAAGGTGACACGTGGCAAAACGACTACACCTCAATGATTATGCTGACATGGTGATGATGTGGCAATGACGTGGGGATATGGATTGTCGGCACCATAGGATTGCGACACCTGGCACGCTATGATTGGCTGATGATGATGTGGCACATTGACTCGGTCAACTGCTGATGTGAACGATGACGTGGCTAACACGTGGCAACACATGGCGATGGCGATTGTCGGCACCATAGGATGATGACACGTGGCATGGCACACGTTAGCAGATCGGCTGTGATGGTGCCACGTGGCATGGCGCACGTTAGCAAAGTCAAATTTCTCAGATTCTTACACGTGAACCCGATACACTTTAGCATAGAGCGGCGCACGTTAGGCGTCGCGACGTGCCAAAATTACCAAAATGCCCTTTTATCTAATTTTCACTATTTTGGCTGCAAATCACCTCCAGAATGTCCTGAAACTTTATTTATCTACAAAATATTCACAAAAATCAAGAAATTATACAAAATATTAGGTTAAATGAGTGAGAAATAGTGATACATTTACCACTCATCCCACCCCCAAACCTAACATTTTGCTAGTCCTCGAGTAAAACACAAAATAAAATAACATAAATATCTTTAAAATTTAACTAAGCCACTTTCGTAGGGATCACAATTGCATTTAGTGTATGCAACAAGCCTTTAAACCCCTTGGTGTCCCTAGTGGATGAGTTGTAGTCTCGTGAGGGTTTACAGTAATGATACCCACAAATATTTTACAAAAGTAAAAAGGTAGTGAAACTAATGCACACAAAAGCAAAAAGACAAGAGAAAAGAGAATAAAGAAGTTAGTGACTAATCAGGTGAAACTTCTACTCCAAGTTACTAGATGTTTTCTTTCTTTCTAAATTACCAAATAAGTAAATTCTCCGATTATATTTATCATTCTCCATATACACAATTAACAAAATATTAATCAACTCATTTTTTCCCACAACAGTCACAAGTGTAGTTGATAAGAGAGTAATATTTTTGTCCTAAAGTTTTATCAGAATTCACACCTTTTTGTAGTAATGGAATAATTTTTCTGAATTTTCTGAATTTTTCTTTGATTTTTTCTTTGATTTATTTATTTATTTATATACAATATCTTTCATCTATGTAGCGAGCTTTGGGTAGGTGGCTCCAAAACCAGTTGGTTTTAGGGCATCAGGTGTTAAGACACTCCTACGGACTTAATTACTCAGACTTCAGATATATATATTTTTGCAGCATCTTTGATCCATGTAGCGACCTTTGTGTTAGTGACTCCCAAACTAGTTGGCTTTAGGACACTATGTGTTAAAACACCCTTACAGACTTAATAACTCGGATCTCAGATGTTTTTTTTTTACTCCATCACTTTTTGATATGCTTCCTCCAATTAAACTAGAGCACTGAATATTACAATCTTTTCAATTACAGCTCATGTCTGTATATTACTATACATGTTGATAATATCTGCCAACTGAGCATATGAAGATCCATTTTAGTCAATTTTATGGAGAATTTACAAATTAAATAATTCAAAAGGAAATAAACAAAAATTAACTTTTTTCGAAAATGGAAATACGTATCAGGAGTGGGAACTCCTTACACAGCTATCTCTCACAAATTTCACATTTTTTAGTCAAAATAAAAACACAAAAATGCAAAATAGTTTTGTAATTTTTGGAAATTTTTCAATTTTTTTGTTTTTTTCAAAAAATTTTAGAATAAAATAACACAATAAAAATAAGATACTATTAACTAATCCCCCCCAAACCTAAATGAGACATTGTCTCTAATGTCTTAAACAGTAGAAGAAGAATTTAGAAGATATTACCTGGTTAGCTGAAATTCTACAGGAAAATTAAAGGTTAAGATCCAGATTAATTCGACGCTTCTTACCACGATCGTTCTCGGACCAATTTATCTTAGAAAGGATATGGTCAATTTGTGGTTCAAAAGCTAAGATTTGATCAATTAAATCTTAGGCAGTTTTGGCAGTAAAGATGAGTTCTTTCAAAGGTTTTGTCACGAACCCGTTTCTCCGGGCATCCTCAAGAAACACACAAAGAAAATCATAATATCCTTCAATGTTGTACAGTCCAAGCAGTTTCTGGTGTATGTTCAAGTTCGCCCAAGATAGCACTATAAAAATTTCCTTCAATGTACCCAAGCCACCTGACAAAGTAATAAAAGCATCAGCACGGTTAATCATTTCTACCAGTAGTTCAGACATACCTGGCACAATTAGTTCTTCTCAGTTTGATGGTCCAACAAGATTTACATCCGCCAAGGGTTTTGGGATGATTCCCAAAACTTGACTGTCTCCTTCCTGTACAGCTTTTGAAATGATCGCCATAAGTCCAAGATTGCCTCCGCCATATACTAAGTGCATATTCTTTACGGCTAAGACTCGACCCAATTCCTGTGCTGCTGCTATGTATTCTGGTTTAACACCAACACTAGTACCACAAAACACATAGATGTTTTCAACTCGTCTTCTTGAGGTGGCTTCCATGTTTTACTCTAGATGTCTTCAAAAGTGCAATGATGAGTTAAATTTATAACACCTAAAAAAGACGAGTAAAAATAATAGTACTAGTACCTGCCAAATGACAATTATTAGTTAAACAATAAAATAAATCGTGATAGTCAAAAAGGTCTGGATCATGTCGGAGAAAATAAAAGAAAACAACAAAGGAAATCTCAATTATTAGGAAAGGACAAAGAGATATAATATGTACAAGAAATTTAGCGGCTTGATTGGCATTTATGTGTCAGGGACAAGCTTCTCATCCAATTTTCTTATAAATTAGCAAACATGGTCTTTTTGAGTCAGATTCCCAAGACTTAACTGTTGTCTTTCTATTTGAAATTGTGTATGTAATTTGCGAATGGCCATATGAACATATCCACTGGGATGCGTCTCAAGAGTCGATGATATATCATCTACAGACTCCTTACTCAAGCCATCCCTAATGAATTTAATTTTGTCTTTGCGATTATCAGACACCATTCCTAAAGAATGACAACGAGTATTGCAATTCCAGCGTGCATATTTGTACTAAACACCCATTTGCTTAGCTCTACGTTTCTTTGCATATGTGCTTCTTCCAAAACCAGGCAGATGTGAAATAAAAGGATCAGATGACTCACCTGCCAATCGGACTCTTGCTTCAATAATCCAACAAATATCAGTAGGAATACCTTTCATCGTCAGTAGTCTCATCCGTTCCAAGCGAGCTTTGTAAACTTTCATCAGAGATTTTTGAGGGAGAGAAGGAAATTGCTTGTGAAGAATTGCGAGAACCTCTTCCATTTTAAAATAACTTAACCTGCAAAAACTAAACACACAAAATGAAATCACACCAAATCACAATATATACACAAAGATTGCATGGGTTACCTCCCTGCTAGCGCTAAGTTTAACGTCATCAGCTAGACGTGACTGCTCGAACGTTATGCTGGATCTGAAAGTGTGACACTTACCTTTTGTCGCTCAAATGATTCTCCCTAGTAGTGCTTGACACGCTGGCTGTTAACCTTGAATGTGTTGTTGGTGTTGGGATCCAGTAACTCAACAGCTTCATAAGGTAAAACGTGAGTGATCACAAATGGACCTGACCATCTTGATTTCAACTTTCCAGGGAAAAGTTTCAACCTCGAGTTATACAATAACACTTGCTGCCTTGATTCCAACTGTCTGTGCACTATTTTTTTATCATGCCATTTCTTGGTCTTTTCCTTGTACAATCTAACATTCTCATAAGCCTGTAGGTGAAATTCCTCCAATTCATTGAGTTGGTGAAGTCTTTTCTCTCCTACAGCTTGTGTATCAAGATTCAACTCCTTCAGTGACCAGTACGCCTTGTGTTCAAGCTCAACTGGCATATGGCATGCTTTCCCAAACAACAATCGAAATGGGGGACATACCAATGGGTGTCTTATAAGCTGTTCGGTAAGCCCATAATGCGTCATCGAGTTTTGTAGACCAGTCCCTCCTTGTTGATCCAATGGTTCTCTCCAAAATTCTGTTGATTTCCCTTTTTGAAACTTTAATCTGTCCATTTGACTGTGGATGGTAGGCAGTGGCAACCTTGTGAGTAACTCCGTATTTGGATAGGAGTACATCAAAGTATCTGTTACAGAAATTTGTGCCACCATCACTGATAATTGCACGAGGTGTTCTGAACCGAGTGAAAATGGTCTTTTTCAGGAATTTGATCATCACTTTTGAATCATTGGCTAGCAGTGTAATTGCTTCAACCCATTTGGAGATGTAGTCTACAATAACCAGTATGTACAGGTTTCCGAATGATGGAACAAAGGGTCTCATAAAATCAATACCCCACATATCAAATATCTCAACTTCCAGAATATTTTGCAATGGTCCTTCATTTCTCCTCGAAATATTCCCCATTCTCTGACATTTGTCACATTGAAGAGTAAAAAGATAAGCATCTTTAAAAAGAGTGGGCCAGAACAAACCTGATTGAAGGACTTTTGCTGCAGTTTTATTCCCGCTGAAGTGTCCGCCATATGGTGATGAATAACAGTGTTGTAAAACACTGTTGACCTCCTCATATGGAACACACCGTCTCAATAATTGATCAGCACAGCGTTTAAACAGGTACGGTTCATCCCAGATATAATGCTTGACTTCTTTGAAGAATTTCTTCATTTTCTGAGTGTACGAACCAAAAATGGGCCAAGGATAAAACCGTCTTTTACCTTAAAAGCCCAAAATAGTGTGCAGAGCCCAAAATGGTATGCAAAGCCCGAAGGTAAAGGCCAGGCCCAAAAAGATTTATGTATTATTGTATTACAATTAAGTCATAAGCTTAAATACAAAAACCCCTACTTATATCAACTACTCTTCTTCTACTTTACCCGACACGAAACTTATTCCCACCTGCCCAGACTTTTTATCAAATACACAAAGCACATGGTGGGACTTACGCCAACTGCCAATGATGATAATCTTCATCTATAAATTGGAACGAAATTCGAGAGACATGGAGAGCTTAACTTCTTTCATCCAAGTCTGATACAATTTATTCAGATATGGGTTCTATTCTCCATTTCTAAAGGTATTTTGTCATTGCCCTCACGGCCATCCAAACAAAGTTGAGGCAATAATAAACCTCAACATCACTTTTTTTTTACATATTTACTGATCGTTTCATACTACTGACTTAGGCGTCGGAGTGTCCCCGGTACCTACCACACCGGTAGGCAGTCTACTCTCATTCATTCTTCTTTGTTTTGCAGGATCGTTAGTGCCCTTATTTTCAAATTCTGATGGTGGACCTCGGTCGAATTCCAACATCCACAATTTGGCGCCCACCGTGGGGCCCTAGCGATAATTTGCAAACAAAGATTTTGTATTCTACCAACACTCACAGCTTAGTCATTCATGGCTTCAAGCAATGAACAGACAACCGATCCAATGGCATCACAACTGGCCACGCTTCAAGAGAGATTAAAAGCTTTGGAAGAGGAAAATCTAACCATACGTAATTCCAACATGAACCTTCAGAAACAGTTGGAGTTAATTTCATCCCCATCCCGGCATCATGATATCTCAGATCAACCCAATAACCGTATCACACCAGTTAATATCTTGGGAGCATTTAACGAAACAACAGATAACATTCCATCAAATGATGAGGACCAGAGGGACTTGCCAAATTCTCCCATCAACCAAGCTCAACAAGTTGCCATCGCTATGAGAAGGGAAATGAAGGAAATTAAAGAAGCAATCATGTCCAGCCTACCAGGAGTGAAACTACCAATAAAGAAGAGCAGAGCTGGAACCATTTCTGACACCCCCTTTACGGAAAACATTACATCCGTTGAGTTACCGCGGAAGTTCAGTCCACCCGACATGAAACTATATGATGGATCCACTGACCCAGGCGACCATGTCATCCATTACAAGTACAAAATGATGTCAACTGGATTAGCTCCTCTTCAATGGGAAGCAGGTATGTGCAGAGGATTTGGAGAAACTTTGGGAGGCCCTGCCCTTACATGGTTCATCAATCTACCATACAGATCCATCAAGTCCTATCAACAGTTAGCAGATAAGTTTGTGGAGCATTTCGCCAGCTCATGCAAACTTGAAAAAACTACTGACGACCTTAGTACGATCCAGCAACGGAGGGGTGAATCCTTGCGAAGCTACGTGGCCCATTTCAATAAGGAGAGGATAACAATTCCAGATCTACATCAGCCGACAGCTGTGGAAGCTTTCAGAAACGGGTAACTTTGTGATAGCGGACTCTACAAAAAGTTAACTAAATTTCGATGCTACACGATGGACCAGGCCATGGCACGAGCTCAAGTCGAAATCAGATGGGAAGAAGACAAGAGGAATAAAAGGAAAGATAATTCCTCTAATGTGCAAGGAAAGAACATCAGCCCCTCCGAAGGGACTTTGATCGAAGACCCCTGCCATACAAAACACAGGAAAGAGTTCAAGTAGAAAAGCCAAGACTCCCAGATTACAATTTTTCTATTTCTCCAGGAGAATTAGTTTTGGTATAAAAAAATGGGAAATGAAGTAAGATGGCCCCCACGAGGCAGAGAAAGCTTCAAAAAGAAAGACACAAGTAAATGGTGTGAATTCCATCGAGACTACGGCCATACGACGGCTGAATGTGTGTGGCATTAAGATTAGAAGTCCTCGAGCTGCTGAACAAGGGATTTCTAAGAGATTTACTTACAGAGAAAGGGAAAGCTACATTCGCTCAGAGAAGTGAGAGGGATGGACATGAAGAAGCACCAATTCCACCTCCACCAATCGACAACACATGAATTTCATTTCAGGAGGATCGGAGATCAGTGGAGTTTCGTATTCAGCGGCCAAACGACATGCCAGGGCTATCATGTCAAACATTCATCATTCCACAGTCTCTATGGAGAAAAAGTTTACAAATCTGATGATGGAGTTTCCAGACGACAGCAATTCCGGAAGTATGAACCCTCATCATGATGCTTTAGTGATCTCCCTACATGTGGTGAATTTTATGGTCAAACGGATTCTGGTAGATACGGGATCTTCAGCCAACATCATCTTTGCAACTGCCTTAGCGGATATGGGAGCTGAACTGGAGAAAGTTAACAAACGAACAACGGTGTTAATCGGATTCAGTGGTGAGCAGAAATTTACTTTGGGAGAAATAAGTCTTCCAGTCTACGCATGAGGAATCAACCAAATGACTACTTTCCTAGTCTTGGATTGTCCTTCTGCCTACAACCTTATCATCGGTAGGCCATGGATTCATGAAATGAGGGCTGTGTCATCCACTTATCATCAAACACTAAAGTTTCCAACGAAGTGGGGGGTCCAGGAAATAAGGGGTGATAGAATTGCCTCGAGAGGATGCTACCAGACGACAATGAAAGCTAAGATCCATTCAGCATAGAAATTACAGAGCGGGCCTCATCCTTTGGAGCCTACACTCCCAAGTATTGAAGAACTGGACAAGGTCCAAATTCATCCAGAACATGCAGATCACAAAACTGAAATAGGAGCAAATCTGGATCCCAAGCTTCGAGCAGACTTGAGTGATTTTTTGCAAAAACAACACGACCGATTCGCATGGTCGCATGAAGATATGACAGGGATTGACCCTGGGTTGATCACCCATCAACTCCACATAGATCCAGACTACCCTCCTGTCCGGAAAAAGAGAAGAAAGTTCGCCCCAGAAAGAAATCAGATCATTGATGAAGAAGTCCAGAAATTGTTACAAAATGGTGCCATTAAAGAAGTACAGTTCCCAGACTGGTTAGCCAATGTGGTGGTAGCACGAAAGAAAAATGGAAAATGGAGAGTTTGTATTGACTTCACAGACCTGAACAAAGCATGCCCGAAGGATTCTTTCCCACTGCCACATATCGATCAATGGTTGATGCTACAGCCGGGCATGAATTGTTGAGTTTCATGGATGCATATTCGGGGTACAACCAATCCTTATGCATTCAGACGACCAAGAGAAGACAACCTTTGTGACCAATAAAGGCATATTTGTTACAAAGTGATGCCCATCGGCCTCAAAAATGCGGGAGCTACGTATCAAAGAATGGTCAACAAGATGTTCTCTCAACAGATTGGGAAAACAATGGAAGTTTATGTAGACGACATGCTGGTGAAATCTTCAAGATTGATCAGCATCTACAGCACTTGGGGAGAGAAGCATTCAACATAATGAATAAGTATGGGATGAAGTTGAATCCAACAAAATGTGCATTTGGAGTAGCCTCTGGGAAGTTCTTGGGATATGTTGTCAGCGACGAGGCATTGAAGCAAATCCTGATCAAATCAAATCCATTCTTGAAATTCCCTCTCCTACCTGCCCAAAAGATGTTATGCAGCTAGCAGGAAGAATTGCAGCTTTAAACAGATTCATCTCCAAGTCCACAGACAAGAGTTTTATGTTCTTCTCAGCCAATAAAGAAAGCAAAAAACTTTGAATGGACTCCAGCCTGTGAAGAAGCTCTCAAAGAACTCAAGCGGTACTTAACGTCGCCACCATTGTTGTCAAAACCACTCGACAATGAAAGGCTTTTCCTGTACTTAGGAGTCTCAGATCAAGCTGTGAGCGCTGTTTTGATCAGAGAAGACAACAACACCCAACTTCCAGTCTACTACGTAAGCAAGGCATTGCTTGATGCGAATCACGTTACTCACATTTGGAAAAACTAGTATTGGCCTTGGTAATGTCAGCAAGGAAGCTACGACCATACTTTCAAGGACAACCCGATCATAGTTTATTCAGAGTATCCCCTAAGGAGTATTCTTCATAAGCCGGAGTTGTCTGGAAGATTAACGAAATGGGCAGTCGAATTGGGAGAACACGACATCACTTACCAGCCCAGAACACAATCAAATCTCAAACGTTGGCTGACTTTGTTGCTGACTTCAGTCTCAATCAGAAGGTTTCAATAGATGTAGAAGTCAGTTCAATCCATACCACATCACTTTGGAAGCTTGCAGTCGACGGTTCCAGCAATAAGAAAGGATGCGGTCTTGGGGTGGTGATCACCACTCCAGATGGAGATATACTACGTCAAGCAATCAAATGTGGATTCAGGGTTACAAACAATGAGGCAGAGTATGAGGCATTGATAGCAGGAATCAGTTTGGCTAAAGAACTTGGAGCAAGCAGAATAGAAGTTGTATCAGATTCTCAATTGATAGTCAACCAACTCCAAGGTTCATATCAAGCACGAGATCCTCAAATGTCATCTTACTTAATGAAAGTGAAAGAAATCCAATCGACATTTGAAGAATTTACAATAACCCAAGTTCCGAGAAGCGAGAATACTCAAGCAGACGCATTGGCTACCCTTGGATCGATGATGCATGGGGATAAACCACAATCCATTCCGGTAGTGTATTTGAATTGGCCAGCAATTTGGAAAGAGAGCAAGGAGATCACCACCATCACATCAAACGACTCATGGATGACGCCACTCATGAAATATTTGCAAGAATGACTACTTCCAGAAGACAAAACTGAAGCAAGAAAGATTCAGAGACAGGCAGCAAGATTTACCATATTCAACGGACAGTTGTTGAAAAGGTCATTCTCTGGACCCTACTTAAAATGTCTTACTCATGATCAAGCACATCATGTATTGTCAGAATTGCATGAAGGAGAATGTGGAAATCATTCTGGAGGACGTAGCCTCGCTTTACGCGCCCATTCGACTGGGTATTATTGGCCAAATATGAGAATTGATTCATCTAATTATACGAAGAAATGCGAGAAATGTCAAAGGTTCACCCCTGTTTGGGCCAAATTTGACCCAGGGGCAATTTCGACCTTTTTCAGGCCCAAGTTGCCATCACAGATTCACTCTCTCTTATGAAGCCCGAATTTAGTGTGTGTCGGCCCAAAAATTCGCAGGCCCACACCAGTACAGATCCAATGACCCACCATCCGTTAGCCCACGTAACGCCCAAGGTCATAAACACCATTCATGAACCCATCAGTTCCAGACTACAAACAGGTAAAATGCAGTAATAGCTCCTCATGAAGTCGATCTAACGGACGAGCAATCAAATAGCAATGAAGACACATAATTACAACATGTATATAGAGAAACGAGGCTCCAAGAAGGAGGGGGATTGAACTTCTAGCTCTCCTACCCACAGCTTTAGAACATTCTGATTCAAGCTCATAACACCTTTCGTTCACCGCCCTCACGGCAGCCTACAGAGATCATGGTAACATCTGACCTTGACCTTCCTCCTATTACTTCCATAATTCTTTCACTGACTTGAGCGTCGGAGTGCCCCCGGCACCCACCACACCGGTGGGTAGTCTACTCCCGCTCACTCTGCATCCTTGTTTTGCAGGATCGCCAGAGCCCCTATACGAAATCTCAATTGTGGACCTGGAGCGAAAATCGGTGTCTACAATTTGGCGCCCACCGTGGGGCCCAGACGGTTCAAAGCATACAAAGATCTCTCCATCTACAATCCTATCAATCAACATATCCGGACCATCATTTGAACCATTTCACACGCTCCATCCGATCGACATAAGAATACCCTCTTAATCCCCAGCATACCCAATCAACCAAGAAGTACTCTCCAAAATTGTCATCTATTTGAGACTGCTTAGGATGGTCATCGTCTACTCTAGATGGCATAGTTAGGATGCCATTCCCTTTAGGCTACGTAAGAGGATTGCCGTCATTTCCAGACTACGTGAAAAAAATGTTACCTTCTTCAGACAATGTTAAGAAGATTCCCATCTCCTTCAGAAGACATAAATGGATTGTCATCAAATTTAGACTATATTCGACTAGAGTCTCGTGGACCAACATCAGGAGCAATAAGCATCCTTTCAATGGAACCATTCTCCTTACCATTCACTTCATATGGTGGAGTAATGTACTTGACACAAGGTTTGTCTCGGTCGACAGTACACGGGTGAAGACTGGGCGTGGACATCCTTATCAACCTTATCAGGTATGGCTTACACTTTTAAAGAATGTCTCAGTTGACATCACTAAGGTATGGGGCTTATAGTAGGTGTTATAATTTGATACTTGTTATAGGTGTCCCAGTCGACACTATAATTTAAAAATTAGATAATTGTTATGGATGGCACAATCGACATCTGAAATGTCAGATATAGGACTAGTAAGGGATCTTCCACTCGACATCAGTATGTTGTCGAGCGTGTCTCAATTGACATCACTATATATATAGCTTGTCACTTGCTTAAGATTCCATTTGATACTACATACGACATGTATGACTCCCTTGGTCTTTTGACCCGTGGTAAGAGTATGATCCAGACTTTCATCATGTCTAATTCAAGACTTGTAGTAGGAGTCCCAATAGACATTATTATGTGTAGCCGGTTACTTGCTAAAGATCACAATCGACACTACATATAAGAAGGTTTAGAATTGAACAATGATTCCAGTCGACGCTCTACGTACGAGTCTTGATACTGGATTTAGATCTTATTCGACTTAAGACGGAAGAAGACTTAGCATGAGGCGAATATTTCACTCTACGAGACACGTGATCAGCCCACATGCTAACCCATCAATGCTAAGTACTCATTTAGGCCCAAAACGCTTGGTCCAGTTGCATTGAACCAGTCCTATATACTGCCAGACCAGCCCATCAAAACGCCAGCACCATACATGTAGAAAAACCGCAATATTCCAATGGGCCTAATGGTCATTTGTATAACCAATGAGCCCAGCTAACCAAATTAGGCCTAGGGAAATTTCCCTCAGTCCCACATCGCTCATTTCAAGAGCCAATATCAAAATTGTCAAGTGACACATTGTCCAGCTAAAACAACTAGTCGTCGCTCCCATCAACTTGTCGCCTCCGACAGAGGAGTAAGAGTAAGGGAAATGAGGGCCATGAGTCTGCCACAACAAGTCAGGCTAAACCAATGCAACTTTATATAAGGATCGGAAGATACCACTTAAAAGAACAAACAAATTGATGCTAATTGCCCAGACGACAGGCGGACCTTTCAAAAAAAACTGGGAATATGTCGACCCAAACAACAGAACTGACCGAGCAATACCATCATTATGATGGACTGAAAGAGGCGACTGGGTTGGCCAAATTTGATCAGTCTCCCTATCAGAACACCACGAATACCCAGACCAAAGTTGATATCGTCACTGGAGCAAAGCAGTTTGTTGTATCTTGAGGTCGATTGAATGAGTGAGATTGCGTTTGCTGGCGGCTCTACCTCAAGTTTACAATTTGTTACAATTTTCTGTCGACTCCTCTATTTGAGATGTACTTGATTCAGGAGTGGGTATACTCATACTGTCATCTTCATTCTCTTCTTTAACTGTGACAAATTCCCAAGCATACGGCTCCATCAACAGCTTTACCCTGAGCAATATGGAAACTGCTCCAAACACCCTGTCAAAAATAGTCGTGCCAAAAGACACGACTCATAACCTATTAGGCGTCCAGCCCCCCACAGTCAACCGAATCAATAAACTTCAAACCAAGTTCCAGTCAAAACCCATACAACAATTGAACCAAAACACAAAATTAGAACAAAAGTCCCACATCATCTGTTGCAACACAAAAGACCAGAAACAGCCTCGACTAAGAACAAGACTATGCCCGTTCGACAAAACTACAAAAGTGCCCTACTCATGTTGGCAGAGGTTTCAATTGACACGACAAGCATTTATGCCCAATTTTGGTTGAAACCACAGTCGACGAGATGCAAAGAACGCCTGGGAGAAGCTTCATTCGACACAAGCAACACATATTCCCTAGTTTTCATTCGACAGGATCATGAGCCGACAAAACAGATTCATAGAAACGATCTTCAAACAGCCCATTGGACAAGATTCATCGAAACGATCTTCAAGTAGCACATTGGACAATATCTCCAGACGACAGGTCTGAAATCACCCACCCGATTATTCAACCACACCGTCGATCGGATCAGATCCTTTTCCGGAAAATCCTCAGGATTCGACGACGCATTGATCGCCATCGCCAGATGCACTTGAAACTCCTCTTTCGACGTCTTGTAACTGGTTCGATTGGCTGACGACACCACGGGGGCTGGCGATGACGTTGGCGCCGTAGCTGGTGATTCAATGAAGTGAGAGTGGGCCAAGACTGAACCGGCTCGTAATCAGCGGCGCATAACGAGGTTGAAGCTAGGGTTTCGTTCGCCCGATTCGACTCGTGGTTGCTGCCTGTGTGTAGCAACCTCGTATGCTTCAAGACTGCACCAGCTCGTAATCAACGGCGCGTGACGAGGTCGAAGCTAGGGTTTCGTTCGCCCGATTCGACTCGTGGTTGCTGCCGGTGTGTAGCAACCTCGTATGCTTCTTTAGACTCTGGCTGTCAAGTAAAAGATACCGAAGAGGCTGATCCTTCGTGCACCAGAGTTTCACTAGACTTCTTTCCAAAGTCTGATCCTTAATCAAACCTAGTTCTTTTCAATTGAGCTTGGTTTGGGCCTACAACTTGGGCCCGCTTTTGGAAAGCTCATAGGTTAGGCTGAAATCATTTTGTCATAACAAGCGTGTAGACAGAAATACAAAATACTCGGTGTCGTTTGACAAAAGATCCTCTCTAATCCCCATCAGGCTTAACGTGACTTTTGAAGAAAAATCCACTCAATAAAAAGATTTTCACAAGCGGCAGAATGAAAATAAAGTGAAGTTAAAGCAATGTGCAGAACTCTTACAATTAGAGTCATCCGCAAATCAAGAAGGTCCAATCGACCAACCTATATCAAGTTAAGTAGTATGGAAAATTTATGAAACTTTCATCAAAGTTCATTTTATTGTAGTATCATTAAGCCTAGTTAGGTTTTGTAGAATTAGTAATGACCTTGATAGGCATCCATCTCTTCCATACTACATATGAAGATAATCATCTCCACACCACGTATGGAGATTATCATCCTAGACACTTTCATCATGTCAGGTAGAGTGAAGATTCAGTTGGACTTTCATCAAGTCCGTTCGGCACTAGTCTCATGGACCTTCATCTGAACCAGTAGTATGAGAAGGAAAGACCATCCCATACCTTCATCAGGTCTAGTAAAGTATAGATCCTCATTGACCAATGTTTGATCTTGTAGAATGAAGTCGTGGATCTTCATCATATTTGGAGTAGGTTGACTCCCATGTACCATCATCGGGTATAGTGAAACATGTAGATTTTCTTGGACCTCCATCAGGTCATGTGAAGTGTAGACTCTGATGTACCTTCTTCAAGTTTAGTAGAATGAAAGTATTTTTAGACCTCCATCATATCTAGTAAACTGTAGAAACCCTTGTACTTTCGTCAATATGTATGGTCGACTTGAAAAATATAACAAAGGAACATCTTCCATCATTATCAACCTACTGCCCAGTCAACACAACGGGCAAGTAAAGGATCTCTCATCGTTTCAGACAAACAGACAACTCCATATGACATAGATGAAGGCCTGAACTACCCCTAATTCAGACGACAATGAAGACTCTCTGTCACATGACATATATCTGGCCTCATCAAGTCCAGTCGACTGGGGACACCCCCATGGACTCATGTCGAGTCAAGTTGTAGACATGGAATACACATGTCGTCTGACTTATATCTTCCTGGATTCAGCAAGTCCAGTCGACCGGGGACATCCCTATAGACTCATGTCGAGTCAAGTTGTAGACATGGAATACACATGTCGTATGACTTATATCTTCCTGGATTCAGCAAGTCCAGTCGACCGGGGACATCCCCATGGACTCATGTCGAGTCAAGTTGTAGACATGGAATACACATGTCGTATGACTTATATCTTCCTGGATTCAGCAAGTCCAGTCGACCGGGGACATCCCCATGGACTCGTGTCGAGTCAAGTTATAGACATGGATTACACATGTCGTATGACTCATATCCTCGTGGACTCATCAAGTCCAGTCGACCGGGGACATCCCCCATAGATTCATTTCGAGTCCACTTGTAGACATGGAATACACATATCGTATGACTGATGTACTGACCATCATCTGGTTCAATCAATTGGGCACTTCCCCAATGGCTCTAGTAGAGTCGATTTCATTATCCCCAATGAAGACACATAATTACAACATGTATATAGAGAAACGAGGCTCCAAGAAGGAGGGGGATTGAACTTCTAGCTCTCCTACCCACAGCTTTAGAACATTCTGATTCAAGCTCATAACACCTTTCGTTCACCGCCCTCACGGCAGCCTACAGAGATCATGGTAACATCTGACCTTGACATTCCTCCTATTACTTCCATAATTCTTTCACTGACTTGAGCGTCGGAGTGCCCCCGGCACCCACCACACCGGTGGGTAGTCTACTCCCGCTCACTCTGCATCTTTGTTTTGCATGATCGCCAGAGCCCCTATACGAAATCTCAATTGTGGACCTGGAGCGAAAATCGGTGTCTACAACCCCGATTTCACATCTCCCTCCTGAGAAATTAAATCCCACTCTCTCCCCGTGGCCATTCATGAAATGGGGAATGGATATTGTGGGGAAGCTACCAATCGCCTCTGGACAACGAGTCTACATGCTGGCGTTAACAGATTATTTTTCAAAGTGGATTGAGGCAGACTCTTTCTCCAAGATACGAGATAGAGAAGTTCAATCATTTGTCTGGAAGAACATCATATGTCGATTCGGCGTTCCCAAAGAGATTGTGACTGATAATGGTTCACAATTTATCAGCAATCACTTCCAAGACTTCTGCAAAAATTGGAAGATCAAATTAAGTTTTTCAACCCCTCGATTCCCACAAGCAAATGGTCAAGCCGAGTCTTCCAACAAGACAATTTTAAATACTCTAAATAAAAGATTATAAAAAGCAAAAGGAGCCTGGGCGGATGAACTACCAGGAGTCTTATGGTCCTATAGGACGACTATCCGTTCCTCCACAGGAGAAACTCCGTTCTCTCTTGCATTTGGGACAGAAGCTGTGATACCAACTGAAGAAACCATGCCATCTCCCCGTTACCAATGGCTCAGCGATGATGCGAATCAACAACTTATGAATTTTAACCTGGAAACAATTGAAGAATTGAGGGATCGTGCATCCATTCGACTAGCGGCGCATCGACAAAGAATGACTAGATATTTCAACAAAAATGTCAGAAGCAGAACATTCAAGGAAGGGGATTGGGTACTACGAAGAGTTTTTCAAAATACAAAAGAAGTTGGAGATGGAAAGTTGGGGCTAAATTGGGAAGGGCCATACATCATCACAAGAGTTGTTGGACATGGAGCCTACAAATTACAAACAACTGAATGGAGACAAATTCACAATAGTTGGAATGCAATTCACCTTAAGCGATTTTACCGGTAATTTATGCGTGCATTTATTTATATTCGAGGGTTCAAAATGATTTTCTACTTTATGTATACTGATTCGACTTAATAACAAATCTCGTTTGAAATATTATCCCAAAATATCATTAAGTCATTAAATTGTTCTACAAAAGGCGATAACTTAAAATTAAAATTACAAAGAGATTCAAATTTCCGGAGCAGCTTCATCCGGAATACGTTCAGCAACAACTTCAGGTGCAGGAATTTCTTGAACTTGATCAGTCGGCTCAATTTCCATTCGACTAACTTCTTCATTCTTCTTGTCCATCTCTTGAACTCCAGCCGCTTCCTCGGCGTCAATTGTTTCTTTCTCAGCCACTTTAGAGTCGACCTCTTCACCTTTCTCTTCCTCACCACCATCGTTGGAAGAAGAAATTCATGTCAGTAATCGATCATACTCTTGAATCCATTTCTCTGGTTCCCAAGCTGCTGTATTCCCTTCAAGGAAATCCTTCATCAGATTACTTTGTTCTTTCATCATTGATTCGAGAGCAATCCCTTCAAGATTCTCAAGTAACTCATCATTCTCCTTCTTTACATTTCAAATGCATCCTTATAACCTTCTATTGTAACCTCAGAAGTTTCTTTTTCCATCTGAAGAGTAGCCTTCACCTCCTTCAACTCCTTTTCCAATTCTGCATTCCTTTTTCCAAGCGACTTCATTTGGACCATTTCCTTTTTCATTGCTGCGAAATATTTTTCCATTTCTCTCTGCTTCCTGAGATTCGATTCGACATACCATTGCATGTGTAAGCTACACTCCATTGCCTGAAAAAAAGCACTTATTTAGAATCCATTCTACAAATTATAATGAAAATTTTGTATTTACTTCCTTACTTGGTAATTTAAAGCCGCAACCTTCTTCATTGACTCGACGGGGCCAATTTTGGATAGCCTTTGTTCATCCTCTTCCGGTAGAAGCTTCTTGATAAAAGGGTCAAGGCTTGATGGGTCAGAAATTGCAGTCGACCCTGATGGAATCCTGACAATTATATTGTCAATGTCTTCAATTTCATCCGCTTTCCTTTTCCCCCCTTTGACAATGATTTCAGTCGACTTCCCTTTAGTCTTTGGAGTTCCAGTCGACATAACCAGTTGTGGTTCTGGAACCTCCACTTCTGGCTCCTTTATCTTAAGCTTCCTAGCTCTCTTTCGGCTTTTCAATTCATCAATTGATGCTACCTTTATTTGCCTCGACATCATGTCCTCTGCGCATAAAATTTCTTTTGGAGTTAAAGTCTTTATAAACAACACCTTTCCGTACAAAGCTCGAATCGACCAAGTACAGTAGATGACTTCCAATACGTGTTTACAAAGTGCCAAATGGGTAGATATACCTTCTGATTCGAAGATTTCTTTCCACACTAATGTTGCCCTTAATCTCTTCTCTACCAAGACTATTCTCCAATCTCTTTGTTCGACGGGAAGGTCAAGAAGAGCTTTAGTATTGGATAAAATATGAGGTGTTTTGTCGAATAAACTGTTTCGAAATGGACCTACAAAACAAACAATCGTCACATTAGCGTCAAACGACGACGACATTGATAACTTATCAATAAATAGAAGGAACTGATACTCACTAAATACACTCCAATATTCTGAAACACGACCCATTCCAGTCGACCCAAAGATACCCTCATTCCTCACAAAGAAATAATCTGACTGCCAATTACCCATATCGTTCGTTGGAAGCCCCATAACTATTTGTTCCCTTTTACGACGAAGATACAAAGTATATCTCCCTTTTTGAGTTAAGTGCTCCTTGAGGTAGTATGAGTATACAACGTCCTTCACCTCAAAAAATAACCCTCGTTCAAATGCTAAACATTCAATCGACAATAAAATCCTCCAAGCATTCGGCATTAGTTGTGAAGGAGCGATCCCATAATGATCCAAAACTTCCCAAGCTAACCTCGGTATGGGGATCTAAGCCCATTAGAAAACAGTACTACATAAAATCCAATCCACCCTGGAATTTTATAGTCGATTCTTTCAGTCGGCAAGGGTATTCTCAATTCCATTGATCTAGGAAATCTGTACTTACTCCTAATTTCCATCAGCATACCAGCCGTCATTCGATTAGCTGGGTTCTTGGTTAGCAAGTTGGTTGGCTCACTTGTGCTCACCGCTCCACTAAACTCCTCAACTGCTGCCAATGATCTAATAGGAATTGCATGCATGGGAATTTCACGCGACAAAATGGTAACAGGTCCCTCCTCTGATGATTCTTGACGCGACCAGTCCCTTAATGATTTTTCTTCTGTTGATTCACTCGATGATACTCCTACGAATTTATCAATCTGTTCACCTAAAGTTTCTAAAGATTCTACACTCGACATATTCTACTCGACGAGTCTACAAACAAATAATTTCTAAGATTTGAGTTTCTTAAGGATCAAATCCTACTCGCCTCTCCAAACACAAATCCACTAAATAACGTATGATTCAAAAGATCAAACAACCTAATTTAGCTAAGAACAGTTTGAAGCTACTCTATGAATATTCAAAGGAAAAGAAGAACGTGAAGAGAGTTTTGAAGAGTACCTTGGAGCCTTGAAGTTTTCTCTCCCAAATCGTTGATCTTGTGAATGAAACAAATGAACCCATCAAGCCACCCTTATACTACTTCTTTTGGCGGTTCATTTCCTGCCAATAGTCTCCTCGTTATTCGCGTTAGGTTTTACTTCGTTAAACGACACGTGGAAGATCTAGGAAATATAAAATATTTCGTCGAAAAGAATGATGAATTCTGGATTATCACAACTTGACACCACTTGCTCTCAGCAACAAAATTCTCTTCACAACTGCCTTCACCATTTGACACGACATTATTAGATATGAAGGTCGCTTTCATTCAAGAAAAATTATTTGGGCAAACCCCGGTGCATGTCTTCTACTCATTCGACACATGATAAAAGTATTGAATTGATTGTGTATTTGACGCATTCCAAGTGGAACTCCTGAACCTACATTTGGTTCAGTTGACCAATGGACATTCCCCATGACTCTTGTCGAGTCAAATGGAACTCCTGAACCTACATTTGGTTCAGTCAACCAAGGGACATTCCCCATGACTCTTGTCGAGTCAAGTTGAACTCCTGAACCTACATTTGGTTCAGTCGACCAAGGGACATTCCTCATGACTCTTGTGGAGTCAAATGGAACTCCTGAACCTACATTTGGTTCAGTCGACCAAGGGACATTCCCCATGACTCTTGTCGAGTCAAGTTGAACTCCTGAACCTACATGTGGTTCAGTCGACCAATGGACATTCCTCATGACTCTTGTGGAGTCAAATGGAACTCCTGAACCTACATTTGGTTCAGTCACCAAGGGACATTCCCCATGACTCTTGTCGAGTCAAGTTGAACTCCTGAACCTACATTTGGTTCAGTCGACCAAGGGACATTCCCCATGACTCTTGTCGAGTCAGATTGAACTCCTGAACCTATATTCAGTTCAGTCGACCAAGTGACATTCCCCATGACTCTTGTCGAGTCAAAGTTGAACTCCTGAACCTTTATTTGTTTCAGTCGACCATGGGACACTCCCCATGACTCTTGTCGATTCAAATGGAACTCCTGAACCTACATTTGGTTCAGTCGACCAAGGGACATTCCCCATGACTCTTGTCGAGTCAAATGGAACTCATGAACCTACATTTGTTTCAGTCGACCAAGGGACATTCCCCATGACTCTTGTCGAGTCAAATGGAACTCATGAACCTACATTTGTTTCAGTCGACCAAGGGACATTCCCCATGACTCTTGTCGAGTCAAGTTGAACTCCTGAACATACATTTGGTTCAGTCGACCAATGGACATTCCCCATGACTCTTGTCGAGTCAAGTGGAACTCCTGAACCTACATTTGGTTCAGTCAACCAAGGGACATTCCCCATGACTCTTGTCGAGTAAAGTTGAACTCCTGCACCTACATTTGGTTCGGTCGACTAAGGGACTTTCCCCATGACTCTTGTCGAGTCAAGTGGAACTCCTAAACCTACATTCAGTTCAATTGACCAGAGAATGTTCCTCATTACTTATGTCGAGTCAATTGTATCCATGGATCTTTATAATGATCAGACGACCAGGAACCGATTCCCATAAGTCAAGTCAAATCAGAAGGGCTAAGACTTCATCTGCCCAGATGATACACGCGATATATTCCAAAAACCCACATTTTTTACATACTCTTATAAAACCATTCGACAGAAGGTGATACATTCTTATCATGTGCTTTTTGTGATTAGTATCATACGACACAAACGTATATACTCTCTAAAGACAAAAACTTTTTGACTTAGAGAGTAAGGGACAAACTGTACGAACCAAAAATGGGCCAAGGATAAAACCGTCTTTTACCTTAAAAGCCCAAAATAGTGTGCAGAGCCCAAAATGGTATGCAAAGCCCTAAGGTAAAGGCCAGGCCCAAAAAGATTTATGTATTATTGTATTACAATTAAGTCATAAGCTTAAATACAAAAACCCCTAATTATATCAACTACTCTTCTTCTACTTTACCCGACACGAAACTTATTCCCACCTGCCCAGACTTTTTATCAAATACACAAAGCACATGGTGGGACTTACGCCAGCTGCCAATGATGATAATCTTCATCTATAAATTGGAACGAAATTCGAGAGACATATAGAGCTTAACTTCTTTCATCCAAGTCTGATACAATTTATTCAGATATGGATTCTATTCTCCATTTCTAAAGGTATTTTGTCATTGCCCTCACGACCATCCAAACAAAGTTGAGGCAATAATAAACCTCAACATCACTTTTTTTACATATTTACTGATCGTTTCATACTATTGACTTGGGCGTCGGAGTGTCCCCGGTACCTACCACACCGGTAGTCAGTCTACTCACATTCATTCTTCTTTGTTTTACAGGATCGTTAGTGCCCCTATTTCCAAATTCTGATTGTGGACCTCGGCCGAATTCCAGCATCCACACTGAGTTGTCTATTATAACAGCCATTTTCCTAATACAATGAAGTTGACATAGTCAGCATACCAAGGGACATCGTGATGTTTCATGGCAAACAGCTATTCATCTGGAAAAGTTTCTTTGATTGACAGTTCTTTACCAGTTGTTTCTCCATTCTCGAGCCTCGATAGATGATCTCTCACTTTATTTTCTGTCAATTTCCTGTCTCGAATCTCCACGTCGAATTCCTGCAGAAGAAGTATCCAACGGATCAATCTGGGTTTGGCATCTTTCTTTGTGATCAGATATTTGATTGCTGAATGATCTGTGTAGACCACCACTTTGGGACCCAGCAGATAAGAACATAATTTGTCAAAAATAAACACAACTGCAAGCAATTCATTTTCAATGGTTGTGTAGTTGAGTTGAGCTTCATTCAGAGTTCTGCTGGAATAATAAATGGTGTGGAAAATCTTTGCTTTGCGTTGTCCCAAAACTGCACCTACAGCAAAATCACTAACATCACACATCACCTCAAATGGAAGGGTCCAGTCTAGTGCTACTATGATGAGGGCGGAGACCAGCTTCTGTTTCAAGATCTCAAAAGCTTCATGGAATTCTTGGGTAAAGTTGAAAGGCACATCATTCTCCAGAAGATTGCAAAGAGGTTTTGCAATCTTGGAAAAGTCTTTGATAAATCTCCTATAAAAACCAGCATGACCAAGAAAGCTCCGAATCCCTTTGACAATGTTGGTAGAGGTAATTTTTCAATTGTCTCGATCTTTGCTTTGTCTACCTCGATACACTTTTGTGAGATCCAGTGTCCAATAACAATGCCTTTCTGCACCATGAAGTGGCATTTCTCCCAGTTGAGTACCAGATTTGTATCTTCGCACCTTTGTAATACATGTTCTAGATTTTGCAAGCAGCGGTCAAAAGAGTCTCCAAACACAGAGAAGTCATCCATGAAAACCTCCATACTCTACTCCAGCATGTCTGAGAAGATGGCCATCATGCAACACTGAAACGTGGCAGGTGCATTACATAATCAAAATGGCATCATGCGGAAAGCAAAAGTACCATAGGCACATGTAAAAGTGGTTTTCTCCTGGTCTTCTGGGGCGATGGAAATCTGATTGTATCCTGAATAACCATCCAGAAAGCAATAATATTCATGTCCCGCCAGTCTGTCTAGCATCTGATCAATGAATGGTAGCGGAAAATGGTATTTTCTCGTGGCTTTGTTCAGTTTTCGGTAGTCCATGCATACTCTTCATCCAGTCACCGTTCTTATTGGAATTAGCTCGTTCTTTTCATTGGTGACCATAATAATTCCTCATTTCTTTGGCACATACTGCATAAGACTCACCCAACTGCTATCTGAGATGGGGTAAATGATGCCAGTATCCAACAATTTGATGATTTCTTTCTTCACGACTTCCTTCATGATTGGATTGAGTTTTCGTTGATGCTCCACTGTGGGTTTGTATTCATCATTCATAATAATCTTGTGCATGTAAAATGATGGACTAATGCCTCGAATGTCTGCTATAGTCCAGCCAATGGCTTTCTTGTGCTCTCGTAACACTCTCAGTAACTTTTCTTCATGTTCCAGTGTTAGTGAAGAAGAAATAATAACAAGTAATTCAGAAGAATTTCCAATAAATGCATACCTGAGATTACTCGGAAGTAACTTCAGCTCCAACTGCGGTGGTTCTTCAATTGAGGGCTTGATTCGCTCTTTCTTTGGTAGTTCCAGGCTTTCAATTGGTGGTGTCACTTTGAAACGAAACGGCTCGTCAAGATAGTTGATACATTCCAGAATTTCAGCATCTAACTCACCATCAATCATGTTGGTGATACAAGCTTCAAGTTTTTCTGTGGAAATTGTACCAGTATCCTGGATGATACTATCAACAACATCAATTCTGAAACATTCTTCCTTTTTTTCATCGCTCGGGAATTTCATGGCTTTGAAAACATTGAAAGTAACTTCTTGATCCTGAACTTTCATGGTTAGTTCTCATTTTTGTACATCAATCACATTTCGACCTGTTGCTAAGAATGGTCTCCCAATGATGATAGACACATCTTTGTCTTCTTCCATGTCTAGAATAATGAAATCTGCTGGAAGAATGAGTTTTTCAACTTTAACCAGCACATCTTCAGCGACTCCTCTCGGAAATGCGAGCGTTCGATCAGCAAGTTGTAGTGAGACTGAGGTAGGCATTGCTTTTCCAATTTGCAGTTTCCAGTAAATAGAAAAAAACATTAAATTAACACCTGCACCTAAATCACATAAAGCCTTACGGATATAATGTTCTCCAATGGTGCACGAGACTGTGAAACTGCTAGGATCTTTCAACTTTGGGGGAAGTTTCCTCTGAATGATGGTGCTGCATTCCTCTGATAATGCTACTGTCTCATAATCTCTTAATCTCCGTTTTCGTGAAAGAATGTCTTTCATGAATTTGACATAGATGGGCATTTCTTCCAGCGCTTCTGCGAATGGGATGTTGATATACAACTTTTTGAACACCTCCAGGAATCGAGCAAATTACTTGTCCAGTTTGTTTTTCTGAAGACGCTGTGGAAAATGTGGAGGTGGAGTGATCTGTTCTTTTTCCTTTGCTTATTTTTCCTCCATCTGTGGAATTACATCTTTAGGAACTTCCTCGATTGTTACCTTGATTTCAACATCTTTGTTGATTTGAGTACCGTTTTTCAAGGTAATGGCTTGACATTGCTCATTACCTCGGTTCCTTAGATTTGGTTCTGTGTTGCTGGGAAGATTTCCTGGCAGTCTGTAACTCTGAGCATTGGCCAATTGTCCAATTTGATTTTCCAG
This sequence comes from Zanthoxylum bungeanum, assembly GCA_019454045.1. Classification (NCBI taxonomy): domain Eukaryota; kingdom Viridiplantae; phylum Streptophyta; class Magnoliopsida; order Sapindales; family Rutaceae; genus Zanthoxylum; species Zanthoxylum bungeanum. The sequence goes on along the minus strand of SKCR01032733.1, from coordinate 100,632 downwards.
TGCTTTGATAGAAACTGATTGGTTTTGAAACATAGCTTCATATTTTTTTAACTGAGCTAATACTTCTGCCATTACTGGGTCTTTTTCATGTTCCTGGCCTTTGTTCTATTGCTAGAATCCAAGTGGTGGATAGTTCTTTTGCCTTGAATTATTGCTCCATGAAAAATTGGGATGATTCCTCCACCCTGGGTTGTAGGTGTTGGAATATGGATTGTTCCCATGTTTGTTGAAATTGTTGACATAATTCACCGTCTCTTCAAGTTGGTTTGGTTCTGGTGCTCCTCCAAAAGATTAACTTGTGGCTCCAATATTGCTTTGCGTGCTGAGAGTCTCCATGTATTTGCATATCTGATCTAACTTAGCACTGACTGCTGTATTTGCTCCAACTTCATAAATTCCTGCAATTCTTTGAATCATGCTCCTTTCTGTTGGCCACAAGGAATTATTGTTGGCCATTTCTTCGATTAGATCCCAGGTTTGATCTTCTTATTTTGCCATCAAAGCTCCACCAGCAGAAGCATCAATTGTGGTTCTCATCAGTCCAGAAAGTCCATTATAGAAAGTTTGGACTTGAAGCCATTTTGGAATCTCATGGTGAGGATATTTCCGGAGCAAATCTTTGTACCTTTCCCAAGCTTCGTAAAGAGATTCTGAATCTTGTTGTACAAATGATGTGATGTCATTCCTCAGTTTTGCTGTTCTGGCTGGTGGAAAGTACTTTGCAAGGAATTTGGTGGCTAGAGTGTTCCACGTTGTGATGGAACCTGCTGACAGTGAATGTAGCTAAGCTTTAGCTCTGTCTTCAAGGAATATGGAAAAAACATGCAGTCTCATTACTTCTTCAGCTCCTCGGTTGTAATTGAAAGTGCCGCAAACTTCCAGGAAGTTGCTGATGTGGGCATTAGAATCTTCAGTTGCATTCCCTCCAAACTGAACTGATTGCTGGATCATCTGAATACAAGTTTTGATGTCACATGCATTTGCTGGTAATGGAGGAAGTACAATACAGGAAATGAGGCCATCTACCACCGGAATGGTTCTGTCTCGAATGGGAATTTGTGGTGCAACCTCCAAAGGTTTAGGTTCCATGTTAAAAATTGCTTCTTGGCCTTCTCGTCTTTCCCTTCTTAACTGTCTGATGGTTATTTGAATCTCTGGGTCAAGCGGACATATTTCAAAGCTTCTGGTTCGTCTCATGTAGTGTATGAGAACCTAAAAAACAAGAAAACAAAAATAATAAGTAAAAAGAAAATTAGATACAACTAAAGGTATCTAACCCCAAAACTAATAGTGAAAGATAAATAAGTCCCCGAAAACGGCGCCAAAAACTTGACCGGCATATTCACACGCGTATAATGCAAGCGCACGTATCATTCAAGTAGTATAAAAAGTATCAATCCCACGAGGACTTAATACCTAATCTATTAATTTTATGAGGCTAAATGATTACTGGTATCTAATGGATTGATTTTTTTGTCTTGGAATGGTGACTTACAAATTAAATTAAAAACAAGTAAATAAAAATTACGTGAAAGTAAACTGAAGAAAGATTCAAATTTATAAAACTATCAAGGGTTGTGAATCATTCCAATATTATTTAAAGATGAAGTGGTTATCTTTCAGTTGGGTAATATATTGATTTACTAACCTGAAACACTAAATTATGTAAAAGCCTCTTCTGATGGTCAATTACAAATACCCAGTATAACCCAATTGAACCATATGTCTATGTCAACCAATTTACCTGGATTCATTAGGATTAAGTTCCAATTATGGATACTCCCGCCCGACAGGTATATTTCTATCATGTAAGGAAATCTATTAAAGGGTTATCTATCCTCAAGGAAGATCGTGGGCTATTGAGTTTAAGGTCTTAAACCTAAAATCCTTTTTCCAAGTTCATTTTAAATTTACCAGTTCAATTTTATTAATGGCCAGTTAATTAAAAAGCATTAAGATTAAGACTCAATAAATAAATCTTTATATTACCCAAACTATAATCTAACCCCTTATAAACCGGTGATATTGGAATTCATCACAACCCTAGATAACTAACTTAGTTACTATTCATAACTAGGGTTAATATAAACCTAAAAGTAAAAGACATAAAGTGATTACTGAAAAGTAAACTGCGGTAAAGTAAATACTGAAAAGTAAAATTACAATAAAAATAAAATGTTAGGGTTAAAAGATATACTTTTACCACTACTATAATATATATCTCCCTTAATATAATATATTAACTCGTGATGATATTACCAACCAGTCATATAGGCGGTAACCTGATTAAGTCAAATTAAGTCCAACCAACCATTAAGGCGGTAACAATATTTGTCCATAATCCAGCCATATAGGCGGTAAGTTACCAACCGACCAACCAGACGGTATCCAAGCCTAGTCAGGTTTAAAACAGTTTAAAATAAATTACCAACCAACCAATATGGCAGTATCCTCATTAAGTCAAATTTTAAATGGTGAATATATTATATTTAAGGGAGATTAATCTAAACAACAGTAATAAAAGTTTTACCTTTCACCCTAGCAGTGGAAAATTACCTCCTTATAGCTGAATAGTAAAAACTGAAAAAGTAAAGAAAGTAAATTACTATTACAGAACGTAAATAAAAATTAATTACAAAACTGAAATTAAAAGAAGAATAGATACAAAATCCTTATTTATTCAGAGAATTACAGAAAGGAAATACATCTGAAACTGAAATTTCGAGCTGAATTTATAGGCGTCGATGGGGTCTCCGCGTCGCGAAGCGCAAGACGCACTCGATATTCTGCATGGCTTGTGGAGGTGACGACACGTGGCAATCTGGATAAGGTGATAAGGTGACACATGGCAAGGCGACTACAACTCAATGATTATGCTGACGTGGCGATGATGTGGCAATGACGTGGCGGTATGGATTGTCGGCGCCATAGGATTGCGACACGTGGCACGCTATGATTGGCTGATGATGACATGGTGATGACGTGGCACATTGACTCGGTCAACTACTGATGTGGACGATGACGTGGCTGACACGTGGAGTGACACATGACGACACGTGGCGTGGTGATTGTCGGCACCATAGGATGATGACATGTGGCACGGCGCATGTTAGCAGATCAGCTGTGATGGTGACATGTGGCACGACGCACGTTAGCAAAGTCAAACTTCTCAGATTCTGACATGTGGACCTGGCACACTTTAGCATAGAGCGGTGCACCTTAGGCGTCGTAACGCAGACTGCGCGTCGTGACGTGCCAAAATTACCAAAATGCCCGTCTAATTTTCACTGTTTTGGCTCCAAATCACCTCCAGAATGTCCTGAAACTTTATTTATCTACAAAATAACACAAAACACATCAAAATATTCACAAAACTCAAGAAACTATACAAAATATTAGATTAAATGAGTGAGAAATAGTGATACATTTACCATTCATCGGACGTACCCAACTCCGAGCCATTCAATAAATTTGGATATAAGAGAATCATCATTTATTATGCCATTTATATAATAATAAGGCCTCGGTGAGATGTATTTAACCTCAAGCCATTCAATAAACTTGACCATAAGGGAATGATCCCTTATTTTTCCATTCACATAATAATAGGGCCTCGATGGGAAGCACCCAACCCTAAATCATTCAATAAACTTAGCCACAAGGGCATGATCTCACCTTGTTCTATTCTCATATCAATCGGGCCTCAACGAAAAGAATCTAACCCCGAGCCAACAAGAATATTTATCCATAAAGGAACGATCTCTTCTTACACCATTTACATAATAATAAGGTCTCGATAGGACGCACCCTAACCCGAGCTATTCAAACCAGAAAAACAACGTGGGAATATTTTCAACCTCGGGTCATCCCCACAAACACTGGTGATGGCATCATATACCATGCTGCATAAAAACACAATAAAACGGCAAGTGTAACAAGGTGACATATCACGCACTGCGCATTGACTCAAAAACATTGAAGTAACAGAGACAATGTCATTTCCATGTTACCTAAAATAACAATTTCGAACTTCACAGTCCAAATATCTCGGCAATCCGAACTACGGATCAAGAGGTAGCCTATTAAAGTTGATGCTCGGCGTGCCAAATTTTTCTTATATTTCCATGTAAATACATAAGTAAATATTTTATTTTGAATAAAATAAATAATTTCATCAATATATTATCTTTCTATATATGATAAAGACGTAACAAACCTTAGAATGATAAGTTATGATAGAGTTACAAAAATTTCACAACTGGACTATATATTAAATGTTTATTTAAAACGTCAGAACCTCAAAATGTTTATTTAATGAAACATAAATAAAAAACATTTAAAAAGTTCAAGGAATTCTAAAATGAAGTAGAAAAATAAAATGGACTATATATTAAATGTCTTCTATCACATTGAGGTGTTGAATATATAAGCAGTTAGTTCACTGATTATTTAAATGAAAATAAGATTCTTGCTTAATATACTCCTCTGGGTACCCCACAGCACAATGAAGTGTCTGAAATGAGAAATCATACATTATTGGATATGGTCCGATCTATGCTGAGGTTCACATACCTGCCATATTACTTATAAGGATATGCTCTTTTAACTGCCGCTCATCATTTGAACAAGATTCATTCTAAAGTTGTTCATATAACTTCTTTTGAGATATGGATTGGTAGAAAACTGAATCTTAATTATTTTAAGGTTTGAGGTTGTCCTATATACGATAGAATGACACAACATAATAAGATTTCTCCTCGATGGCAAAAGTTTAGATTCGTCGGATATCTTTCAAATACGAAAGGAGATTTATCCTATGACACGGAGCATCGAAATGTATTCATAGCTTGCTTCTACAAATTTCTAGAAATAGAATATTTATCTGAAGTTGGTAATCATAAACATGTTGAACTTGATGTAGTACAACCTGAAACCGACTAACCATAAAAGGAACGTGAGGTTAAATTAGATAAAGAACCTTCATCACACACACTCTGTAGGGCAAATATGGTATCTAGACCTCATAAATGCTTGTATTGGATACAAGAAATGAGTATTGATGTTCTATTGATTGAATAGACTGACCCTTACACCTATAGAGAAGTGATGCTAGACATCGACTTCACGAAGTGGCAAGAAGCCATAAAATCAGAGTTAGACTCTATGCATCAGAATAAATTTTGGGGCTTGGTTATACTTCATGAAGGAATTGTTCCTTGAAACCTTGAAACCTTTAAGGCTCGATTGGTAGCTAAAGGTTACATGCAGTGACCTGATGTCGACTATGATGAAGATTTTTCACCAGCTGCGATGCTAAAATCTATTAAGATTTTGTTATCTATTTTTGCTTACCATGAATACGAGATTTGGCATATGGATGTCAAAATGACTTTTCTAAATAGATTTCTTGATGAAGAAATTTATATGGATTAGCCGAAAGGTTTTGTATCCAGTAAAAACTCGGGCATGGTATGTAAGCTTAAGAAGTCCATTTATGGACTTAAATAAGCTTCACGAAGCTCTATTTGCTCTATAGGTAAACCTTTAGTAAGTAGATCTGTTATGTTTTCCTTCGACTTGACATAATCTATTGAAATTATGTTGCTTGAAAGCAGTTGCCTTATGATATTATGTCTTCGACGTATGTGTCGAGACTTATCATTATACATTATATTTTGGGCTCTCCCAATAGTCGATTGACTATCATAATATATGCTTATAGTTGGAACTAGTTTTGGCCAATTTGGAATATCCTCTAAGAAATTTCGGAGCCATTATGTTTCTTTCGTTGTTTTGTCAGATTCCATAGTAGACCATGCAATACACGTTTGCTGCGAGGATTTCTATGACACGGCTGCACCGCCAAGTGTGAAAATAAATTCACTCATGGATTTAGAATCCATTGTATCACATATCCAATTAGAATCGTTGTATCCCTCTAGAATAATAACATATCTCATATAATACAAACGATATTTTGAAGTTTCTATAAGATACCTAAAAACTCTTACTATGGCTTTCCAATGGTTATGTCATTAATTACTCGTATATCTACTAAGCATGTTTACAAACTTTCGATGATTCTCGAATACTCTAATTGTGATATGCTCAAACCAATATTCTGTGACAAATAAAGAGTTAGGTCCACAGGAATTCTAGCTACATTTAGATCTCAATTGTTATATTTTTCAGGTATTTTCTCAACATAATGAGCTTTAGATAATATGTACCTCTCTGATGTTTTGGAAATCTTAACTGCTATGATCACATCAACTACTCCTAAATGTTTCATATCAAATTTTCTACTTAATACTTTCTTGGTAGACTAAATCATCTCATGATTACTACCAATTATCAACATATAGTCTACGTAGAGACACACAATTACATATTTTTTAAGTTGATTTAATGTATACACAATTATCACACTCATTAATTTTGAATCCACTTGACACCATCTCTTTATAAATAAGTTATCATTTGTATCTAATAGCATAAAATGTGGGTCTAAAGTGTCATCTTCTAAGAAGTCACCATCATATATAATTCTTATCATAAATAACTCTATTAAAAACATATTATAACTAATAAATAAATATAGTAATAAATGTTGATTATTTTTAAAGATACAAATTATTTTTCCATTTTCTGCAAAGCGTTGGGGTCGAGTTACCCTATCAATGTGGTGAACAACACTGTCGCTTTGGATTTCAAAATTGAAAATTTTATTTTCTGTACCTTCTTAATTTATAAAGATGCGGGACTTACTTTTTTTTTAAAAGTAACTTTAGTATTTTTTGGTAGAAGCGTTTGCCTCAAATCGCCTCAAGGCGCCATAAGACGAGTCTATTGAAAACTCAGCTTAAGGCGACAGTCTTGACGCGCTGCAGATGTAGTTTTAAAAATATGCATTGCACTACAACAATTATGGTCTTTAGTAACATTATATAATAGCTTTTTATTTAAAAATGTTATCCAACATTAATTTCCTATAATATTTTCCAAAATGATGCTACCATTGTAATATTAAAAGTGTTAAATTTATTTTTAATAACATTTGATATTTATTAATAGTAATTTTTACATATTCTATGTATAATATTGAATTATATAGCATCTAATTTTTTTTTTTTTTGAAAAGTTAGAAACTACGCCTTTAAACCACCCAACTTGAGCTTAAGTGGAACATGTAAAATCCTCAGCTGCCTCAGGCTCTTATAGAAATGAACATCTGGACTCGAACCTAATACTTGACAACTAAGTCATAAACCCTTTGGCACAACATCAAAAAACTATTACAACTATTACAAGAAATTAGACATTTAGCATCGAAAATATTTTCGATGCTAATAACTTATTTAGCATCAATTTAAAAATTCGATGTAAAAGTTTAAACTTTTAGCATCATAAAATTTTTTCGACGTTAAAAGTCAACTTTTAGCGTAAAAATTACTATTCGACGCTAAAGGATAAACTTTAGCATCGAATTTTAAAATCGATGCGAAATGTCTAATTTTTTTCGTCGATATTATTTTCGAGGTTAAAGGTTCATGACAACACCACCGACAACCTCTTTACCTTTAACATCGAAATGCATATTCGATGCTAAGAGTCGTACCCTTAGTGTTAAAACTATTACCAACGCTAAAGATTTCTGACGACTCCACCGACAATCGCGTTACCTTTAGCGTCGAATTTTCCTTATTCGACGCTAAAAGGTCATTAAAATTCTAAAAGCAGCAACACTTTTTCCCCTTTCACTCTTTCTCTCCTCTGCAAGTTTTACTCCCAATTTTCCTATAAATTTTCAACAAAACTCTAACTTTTCACAAGGTAATTTTTATTCCATCTCTCTTTATTTTTCCTTATATTTGAATCACTCTTACTTAATTAATTTAAGTTTAATCTCTCTAAAAAAATTAGGGTTTATTTTTTTATAATTATCTTCATTATATATATTATGTTCGTTAGTTAATTCGTTGTTAGTTGATTATGATGCATATATGTGAGTAAGATTAGTTTGTTTTGTCATTAATTAATTAATAATTATAATTTTATAATTTTATTATATAAAAATACATATATAATTATTTATATTATCTAATAATTAAAAAAAATAATGTCTAATAATTATAACTTCATAATTTATACATTGTGTGTGTTAGTTAATTTGTTGTTAGTTGATTATGATGCATATATGTGAGTAAGATTACTTTGTTTTATAATTAATTAATTAATTAATTAACTAAATATGTGTATGCTTAAATAAATAATTAATGAATTTGCGATGTTGATAGGTTTAATATAATGTCTAATAATTATTTTTTATACATAGATATTTGGCTGAAATGGATAGAAATTGGATGAGCTCGGTGGATAGATTGAGTGTTGAATACTGTAATGGAGTTTATGAGTTCATGGAATCGGCAAAGCAAGACATTGATGCAGAAGGTCGTGTTCGGTATCGATGTATAAATTGTTTGAATAGGAAAAAAAACAGTTAGATGAAGTTGAGAATTATTTATACATGTCGAAAATATTACCAACTTACCGTGCGTGGATTTATCATGGTGAGCAGTATAATTCTCAATCACGATTTATTGATTCTGGTGAAGAGAGTAGTAGTTACAATCAATATGTAAACAAAGAGATAATTGATGCTTTGCGCGACTTACAAGGTCCATAATTCAGTCATAGTGTTGGGGATGATATATCGGTGTTAGATGGAAATGATCAAAATTTATTTAGTCAACTACTTAAGAAGGCACAAAAATACCATTTGAAGGTGCTAAGATGTTGATCTTGAAATTCATTATGAAACTATTACATATTAAAGTGATGAAAATGACCGACAAAAGTATTAATATGATGCTAGACTTACTTGGCCCAATGTTAACGGTTGGCAGCGAATTACCTAAGTCGTATTACAAGGAAAATAAAATATTGTGTGATCTGGGAATGAGGTATGAATCCATTGATACTTGTAAGTATGACTGTGTATTATTTTTATGCCAAGTATGAATCACTTAAATATTGTCCGATCTGTGGTAAAAGTTGATGCAAAGTCTGTGGTCTTGGAAAGAAAGTGCCTAAGAAGATATTATGATATTTCTCATTAACGTCTAGGCTGCACAAGTTGTTCATGTCACGACACACATCGACTGACATGAAGTGGCATCACGAAAAGAGGATCGGTGCAGAGGGCATACTTAGACATCCACCGGATGGAACCGGGTAGAATGAATTTGATGATATATGCCATCGTTTCACCGAGGACCCCCGTAATGTCGGGTTAGGCCTCGCCTATGATGCTTTTAACCCGTTTGGGAATATGTACAACTCTTACAGAATGTGGCCCATAATTGTTATTCCATATAACTTACATCAATGGAAATGTATGAATGATCCGTTCATATTTATGTCATTGCTTATCCCCGGTCCACGTTCCCTTGATAAAGATATAAATATTTACTTGAGACCATTAATTGAGGAGTTACAGACATTATGGAATGTCGGTGTGCATACCTATGATGTAGCTTCTCAGCAATATTTTTATATGCATACCGCATCATTATGGACCATTAATGATTTTCCAACTTATGGTTAATTTTCTAGATGGAGCACTAAGGATACATGGCATGCCCAGTTTGTGCGGGTGAAACACCTTCACAGCAATTATGGAATAAAATAGGATACACAGGGCATATGCAATTTCTTGAGTTGAGTCATCATTAACGGATAAGTAAATTATTCAACGGTCAACTAGAACCTCAGAGTACACCCACTGCATTATCTAGATTTAACATATTTTTGCCAACATCAACATCTTAGAGACAACACACCCGAGAAACATCCTATTAAATGGAGATAAAAATCGAAAACGTCAACCTAAAGAGTTGAATTAGATGAGTATTGAGGGAGTCTGAGTCTATGACATAATTTGGATGTAATGCATATAGAAAAAATATATATATACGAGAGTTTAATGGGCACACTTTTCAACATTCCGGATAAGACGAAAGACATTGAAAATGCTAGATTGGACCTACAAGATCTTAGAATTCGCAGTGAATTGTACTTAAAGGCTACTCCTTGAGGTTTTATTAAGCCACCTGCTAGTTACATGCTAACTCAATCAGAGAGAAAATCATTTTGTGATTCGTTGAAAATGGTGAAATTTCCTGATGATTATGCATCACATATTGGACTTTAGGTCAGAGATGATATGATAACTGGTTAAAGAGTCACGACTATCATGTGCTTCTTGATATTCTCCTTTATGTTGGAATTCAATCTTATCTATCGTCAAATGTATGCGACACCGTATTTGATATATGTGGCTTCTTTAAACAATTGTATCAAAAGACATTAACCAAATCTGTTATTGACGAACTTGAGCGAGTAATCGTGATACTCCTATACAAGTTGGAGCGAATATTTCCATCCGTTTTTTTTGATGTGATGGTACATCTGGTTATGCATTTACCATTCGAAGCTAGGAAAAGAGGTTATGTCCATTACAGATGGATGTATCCCATTGAAAGGTAATATTAAATTTGAAATATTAATTTTTTAAGTTTTATTTTACATTAAAATTATTAATCATAGAAATTATATGTAATAATTGTAGGGCTTTGGGACATTACAAAAAATATGTGAGAAACAAAGCGCGCCCTAAAGGATTTATAGTAGAAGCGGTCCTAATCAGTGAGGCAGTAACATTTTGTTCGATGTACTTGCAGAATATTGAAACTCATTTTAACCGTCGGATAAGAAACTACGATGAAGATGACATTAATCAACAAGATATCACAATGTTCCGTCAAAATTACAGACCGTTTGGATTATTAGGCGTCAAATTGCTAACACTAGAGGAAGTTCAACATGCCCATACCGTACTTAACTTAAGTCTTGTAGGTGCATAAGTTTATATTTTTCGTCTTACATTTTTAAAAGTGATATGACGTATTTCCAAATTTTTATAGACAACATATTACCATGCTATAATGTGGTAGTGACCACAACGTTGATGGAAGATACAAAAAAGAATTCCCTAAATGGTTTGAGGCAACTGTAAGCCCTAACATTTACTGTTTATTTTTATCCTAACAGTAAATATTTAACTTTTTTTTTTTATATTAACACGTAATTATTATAATGTGTTAGATAAATAACCAAATGGAAAATAGTCAACTAGACCCGTCATCTTTGTTAGTTGCATTGGCATATGGGCCTCAAAAGCAGACTTACGAATATAGTGGATGCATTGTGAACAAGATTCGATTTCACACTGAACAGTGAGATATTTACGTGTTACACATAATTATGGAATTATAGTACCGGGAGAACACAATTATGATATTGTTGACTTTTATGGAGTGTTTTAATCAATCATTGAGTTGATATATAGACCCTGACGACGTACAGTGATATTCGAATGTAAGTGGTTTGACACAAACGTCAGAAAGAATAAAATTCAATTTCATAACCATCTAACGTCAATTAATGTTCAACGTTATTGGTGCAAGAATGATCCATACATTTTTTGTATCCAAGCGCGATTTGTGATGTATATGTCTGATCCAAACCTAGGAAATGGTTGGATGATGGTAGAGAAGTTACAACATATGGGCATTTGGACACACAGAAGAAAAATAGTGTCAAATTCTGATGAAGAATAAGTCATGACGACTTTGAAGTTGTTGAATAAATCTTTCATGTACCAAATATTGAAGAACAATAAATCGAGACTGAAGATATCACACTAACTCGAGAAAATACAGAAAACATTGATATAATTCTCTAGTATCAAGTTAGCGTGGAAGTAGCAAATGAAGAAGAGTTCGAAGATGAAGATGAAGCTGAAGACGAGTTCGAGTCCTTCTAGGAAACCTCAAATACTGACGATGATGTTGTGTCATATAATAATGACTAAGTTAGTATACGTACATGTATTATTTTCAAAACTTTACGATTTGATGATATTTCAAATATTTTAAGAGCTTGTAATAATGTTATAAAATATTCGGTTTATATCAAGAGAGACTTATAATTATAGTTAATATTATTATTATTAAAAGATTCAGATGTTCAAGTTTTGGATGGTTAATTACTATTATTATTTTCACTTTAGTATCAAATATAGTATTTGACGCTAAAAGATAATCATTTAGCGTCGATTACAAATTTTCGACATTAAAGGTAAACTTTTAGCGTCAATTATTTATTTGATGCTAAAAGTTTTAAAAAAATTAAATTCCCTAAAAAATTTTCCTAAAATTTTTACGAACCATCAAAGTATTAGTGTTGAATTATTCGACGCTAAAATCTAAAAACTTTTGACGTTAAAGAGTTATTAAAATCCCCAAATCGTATGCCATTCTCTCTCACTCTCTGTTTTTGTCTCTCACTTCATCCTTAATACGTAAGCTTCCATCATGGGAGGAAATTTAGGCTTTTCCAAGCATATTCCAAGCTCTAGTAAGTCATTCTTCTCTATTCTTTTATTAATTTCATATTTTTGAACATGTAACCATAATGCCTATTTTCAAAATTCATGAAATCTCGAGTTAGCATTGACATATGATACATGATAGAATGATTATTGTTCCATTTGGAGCTTATATAATTTGAATCCATGCACTATTGGTTTGAAATCTCAAACTTGAAAAATGGGTGATGACCATAACCAGTTGTAATGAAGAGGGCTGATGATGGATGTTTGATTTTGTGTTTTGGGTGATTTGATGATATGGAATATGTATTATTTTGTTGGATTTATCAAGCTCTGCAATGGACTTGGTGTTGGCCGAATATGGATGAGCTAGAGAGTAAGTTTGATTGTTGTTTTTTGGTGATGATAAAGGTATGTTGTATGACATTCTAAAACACAAGGTTATTATTGTGTTGGTATTGTATTTAATGCTTAGCATGATAATATGAATGATGATGATAACTATGGTGTGTGTATGTTATGGCCGGGAAGGAGAATGGCCGAATTCACAAGTACATAGAAGGTTTGTTGTATGTGATTTAATGATGAAAAATGTGGAATTGAAGTGTAGTTATACATGGTAAATTTTCAATATTGATTGTCCTGCTGTGTAGACTGGTTTTCTTTTCGCTAAACATGGTGTTTATATTTATTTGTAACTTGAGTTTAAGAATCGAAATTGATATCTCGTAAAATCTGACATACAATGTACACATTAAGGTCCCTCATAAACAAATTTCAGCCACTGAAATTTGTTTAATGAAGTGATAATAGACATATGTTTTGTTTACCAAGTTTAATGTTTAATGAGTGATATTGATTGTGCATGTGTGGCCGAATAGATAAAATAGCGGTTAATGTGTTTTGTAGCTTGGATATGTTGTAACCAAGTGTATGTGATAGTGTTTTATGGATTGTACATTGAGTATGTCTGTGCGTGTGGCCGAATGAACCAAGCTGTTGTTAACAGCAGCAACTTGCTGTTGTTGGTTACCAACAACAGTAGCAAGTTGTTATTGTAAAAAAAAAAACAGCTTGCTACTGTTGTTATCATATGTATACAAATGTATAATTATGTGTTTGTCTCGTTGTAAGTGGGTATCGTCGTTGTAAACCCTCAAGAGACTTTACTCATACATATAAAAATAATATTTCAAATAAAGACTTATTTAGATAGTTGCGGTTAAATTTTTGGTTTATTATTTTGTAGATGGCACCGGGTTCCCACAAACGAGGAAATTTGACTCCATCTATATCTACAATGATATAGGCTACTGTTGGGGTCTCCTCTATCATAGGTGAGTCGAGTACAGTGAAGACTTATAGATGCACCTATGGTCTGAGGTTGGTTAAGCACATTAGGGCCCAAGGCTTCATCCTGATATAGATATCAAATGATGGAGAAAGACAGATTGGACAACATACTTCATTGTTTACCAATTCCGTGGGTGCTACTGCTCGGTTTAAAGCTTCCCAAAACTATGTTTCTTGGAAAAAGGTCTCGTGGGAGACGAATTTCAACCAGCTCTTTTCTACAATACTTGTGAGTAAATTTATAGTGTTGAGTTTTTGTTATTTTCTCTTATCTTTAAATTAATATTTTAGATTTAATTTGTAATTAGTTGTTATTCCTGCAGGAGTGGTTCGACGTGGACCTGAACAAACTAAACGTCTTGAAGTATCTCAACCACCACATGGGAAAGAGTTACAAGGATTTTAAAACAAAAGTCTTGAAACTGATGTTCGATGAACATGAGGCTTTGGATGTTCCACAACACAAGCTTGATTATATAGAGGTGGAACATTGGACATTCTTGTGTGAGCTTTGCTTGAGCGAGAAACACAAGATAATTTTTAAAATAATATGAAACTGATAATTCTCCCCGTTTTTGTTACTTATAATGTTATTAAATACAGAATAAATGTCACGTAAATACGGAGAATCGTAGTTACCTGCATTTCAACCATCGTGGATGTTCTAATCCATTTTCCCAACACCGTGCCGAACATTTTGAGGTAAATCTCCTAAAATATTTTTTAACATTTCATTAATTTTACTAATAATAACAATCACTTTATGTTTTTTTGCAAAGTAGCACAGGTGAGGTGTAGTCATTTCCAGAGTTTTTCCAAGTGATGTATTACAATGAGAAGAAGAAATGGATCAATGAAGAAGCCGAACACTGCTACGTAAGTTTAAGTATTTACAATAAATTTAATATATTTTTAAATTTAATTTTCTTTTCAAACATTAACTTCATTTTTTTAAACAGAACGAAATGGTAGAGGTCCAGCGACAAGCTGAGGAGACATGGTCCGACCCTATACTAGATGAGCAGTTGTCGCTATTGGGTTTTCAAGAATCAGACAGCGTATAATGTCGGACTTGGAAATTGTAAGAAGTCGACGTCATTTAGACATACTACTGTTTCTTCTTCTATTGACCATAGCTTTCGAGAACAGCTAGCCAGCACCAAAGAAGAGTTGGGCAATACCAAAGAAGAGTTGGACAATACCACATAAGCGGTGAAGAGGACCTAGGAGAAGCTACTACATGTCGAGAAGGACCATTAGAGGAAGATACTGGAGTTTGACCAATAGATGAGGGTTTTCAGGCAGATACTGGAGGACCCACTCGGCTAGACTGCATCGAGCTTGATCGCCCCTCCATTACAGCTTCAATAATTTTTATTTTCATTTGTATAAACATTCACAGAACCAGTGATTGTTAATACAATATGTATTTATTTAATAAATTTTATTTACAAATTTAATTTATTTTTAATTAATTTATTAGGATCAAAAATTGTACTATTATTCGTTAATTTTTTTTTAATTTCACATAACCTTTAGCGTCGAATTATTCGACGCTAAAATTAATAAAATAATATTTATATTTTAATATTTTATTTACTTTAACATCGAAAAATATGTCATTTGGCATTGAAAATTAATAAAATAATATTTATACAAGATTGTTTCTTACTGCTCCATGAAATGGCACCATGTTTAGCAAGAAAACAAAACCGGAGGTAGATTTTCTTTCATCTAAATCTCCTCCCCAGTCAGCATCAGTATAACCTCTCAATTGCAAATCATTTCCTTGATAACACAATGGGTAATCAGTTGTCCCTCTCAGATACCTAAATATTCTTTTAACTGCTTTCCAATGTGCTAGTCCTCGATTGGATTGGTATATACTTACCATTCCAACAGCGAAACAAATATCAGGTCTTGTACACAACATTGCGTACATTAAACTTCCAATTGCATTTGCATAAGGAACTTTCTTCATTTGTTCCTTTTCCTGTGGAGTTTCAGGACACAATCCACGACTCAAAGCTTCGGTTTTCGTGATAGGAGTATCAATGGGTTTGCAAGCCTGCATTTGGAAGCGTTCAAGAATTTTCTTTATATATGACTCATGTGAAAGAGATAATAAATTCTTTGAATGATTTCTTGAGATCTTAACCCCAAGAATATATGCAGCTTCACCCATATCTTTCATCTCGAAGTTAGATGATAACCATTCTTTAATGTGTTTTACAAACTCCTTATCATTTCCGGCTATAAGTATACCATCCACGTACAAAGATAAGATAATGAACTTATCTTTATCTCTCTTGGTGTACACACAATGATCCTCATCTATCATTGTGAAATCATTCGAAATGATTATATTGTGGAATCGTATATACCATTGTCTAGACGATTGCTTGGGACCATAAATAGATTTTAAAAGTCTACATACTTTCTCCTTTTCATTTTCTTTATGAAACCTACTGGTTGTTCCATGCAGATTTCTTCATCAAGTTCTCCATTGAGAAAAGCAGTATTTACATCCATTTGATGTAATTCTAGATCCATACTTGCTACTATAGCCAGAATCAAGCGAATTGAGGTAAATCTTACAACAGATGAAAAAGTCTCTTCATAGTCAATTCCTTCCTGTTGTGTATACCCTTTTTCCACAAGTCGTGCTTTATATCTTTCGATATTTCCATCGGCATTACGCTTTACTTTAAGAACCCATTTGTTCTTAACAGCTTTGCGTCCTTTGGGTAGATCAACCAATTCCTAAACTTGGTTGGACCTCATTGACTCAATCTCTTCTTCCATTGCTTTCATCCATTTTTCCTTAGCAGGACACTGAAGAGCCTCTCTTATGTTTCTAGGTTCTTCATCATCTTGAGGTAGAATCATAAAGGTTTCTCCTTCGATATCGAAACGACGTCGAGGAATGCCTATACGATTACTACGTCGCAATTGGGATTCTAGTAGTGGAACTGATTCCTCACTTTCGATATTATTCCCATTTTGATTGTGCACATTGCTCCCACTTGGATTATGTACATCACTCCCACTCGGATCACATAAATGAGACTCGTGTGAAACTAATTCATCATTTTGAGATTCATGTGAAACATATTCATCATGTTTTCTCAAATTTATCTCATCACTCCCACTTGAATTAGGTAAACCCGAGTGTTCACCAATCATATGATCCATGTGATCTTGAGTTTCATATAGAGATAAATCTTGACCTATCTCTCCCTGCTTAGGAAAATCATTTTCTAAAAATGTGATATCTCGTGATTCAAATTCTGTCACGCCTCCACTTTCATGTTCACCTATGCAAACATATCCTTTTGATTGTTCAGAATATCTTATGAAGATACTCTTTTTTCCTCTTGGGCCTAACTTTCCATGTTCGTGAGAACGCACATGAACATAAGCCGCACAACCCCAAGGTTTTAGAAAGTGAATATCTAGTTTACGACCTGTCCATAACTCGTATGGTGTGGTGGACACAGATTTAGATGGCACTCGGTTAAGTACATATGTGGCAGTTAATAATGCATCACCCCAATAGGTTATTGGCAAATTTGCTTGTGCCATCATAGACCTAACCATTTCAAGAAGAGTTCTATTTCTTCTTTCCGCAACACCATTTTGTTGAGGAGTAGCAGGATTAGTCAACTGACGACTAATTCCTTTTTCATCACATAATTCTCTGAACTGATCAGATAAGTACTCACGACCACGGTCAGTGCGTAGTGCTTTAATTTTCTTGTCTAATTGATTTTCTGTTAAATTCATAAATTTCTTGAAACATTCTAATGCTTCGGATTTATGAGCAATCAAATAGACATAACCAAAGCGAGTAAAATCATCTATGAATGTGATGAAATAAGATGCTCTATGCCTTGCCCTGACATTCATTGGACCACAGATATCTGAATGAATTAATTGTAATGGAAATTCTGCTCTAGTCCCTTTTCCAAATGGTTTTCTCGCAGTTTTTCCTGCCAAGCAATATTCACAGGTTGACAATTCCACCTTCTCAATATTTCCCAGAAATCCTTCTTTGGCTAATTTGTTCATTCTTTGCTGGCCAATGTGGCTAAGTCTAGCATGCCACATAGTTACATCACTATCATTACTGACAGATGAAGTAACAAACGAAAAACCGGAATTGTGATTAAAACATTCAACATTTAATACAATAAAACCATCCAGAAAATAACCAGAACCATAGTGTATTGTACCTAAGTACAAATCAACACCAAATTTATGGAAGTTCAAATTGAAACCTAAATTAACCAAAACCAACACAGAAACTAAATTCCGACGAATTTGTGGAGCAAACAATACATCATGTAGTAGTAAAGTTTTTCCACCATGCATGACTAACTTGCATGTTCCTATGCCTTTGACTTCAACCCGTGAGTTGTTGCCAACATATATCCACTTCACCCCAGGTGAAATTCGTCAAAATTCCACGAAGGCATCTCTATCCTTCGCTACATGGTATGTGGCTCCTGAGTCTACAGTCCACAAAGGATTAGATTCAGTTAGAAAGATTGAACTTGAAACACATATTTCATTTAAATATGCACGAAAGGTATTCACCTTTTTAGGCTCAGTGCAGTCACGAGCAAAATGACATTTCTTACCACAATTAAAACATTTAACCTTTGCCATGTTTTTCTTTTTGGTAGGACGTTTTCCTTACCCATGTTGATTGGTTTTCTGTTTCTTTTCTGGCTTGGAAGAATTTTGTTCTTTTCCGAACTGGAACCCACCACCATGAAACTTTCTTTTCTTCTTGAAACCCCCAGGTTTGCTAGTTTCCGTCATATACACTTCAGTATTTGACTTAGCAGCCGCAAGACGGTCGCTTTCTTATTCAAGGTGACGTTTAACATCATCAAAGGTTTTGATGATCTCATTGTGGGTCAAATGCATTTTCATATGCTCTCAGCTATTTGGAAGAGAACGAATGACCGCTTGGACTTTCTGTTCATCTGTAAGAACATGTCCAGCATCTGCTAGTT
Source organism: Zanthoxylum bungeanum (assembly GCA_019454045.1). Taxonomy (NCBI): domain Eukaryota; kingdom Viridiplantae; phylum Streptophyta; class Magnoliopsida; order Sapindales; family Rutaceae; genus Zanthoxylum; species Zanthoxylum bungeanum. The sequence goes on along the minus strand of SKCR01032733.1, from coordinate 81,801 downwards.
CAGTAATCATGTTTGACATTTGCCTCAAGTGTTTTGACATAGTGAACTCAAGAATTTTCTTGTATGTGTCAAACTTGATTGTCAGTGACCTAAGTTTGGTTATTGAGGTACTACCAAACTTTTCAGCTAGTGTGGACCACATGTCATTAGCCATGTCATATTTCATGAACTCTTTCATTAGGTCATTATCCATACTGCTCAGCAACGTAATGCGGGCAATGAAATTCTTTTTCTTCCAGGCCTCATAAGCCTCTCGGTCTCGCCTGTGTTGGGCCGTAGTGCCCTGTTCAGGTTCATCCATGCTCATTTTCAAAGTTTCAAGAACCTCTTGTTCTTCTAGCACATATTGGATTTTCATGCTACAAATTTCATAATTATCGCCATTCAATTTCTCACCCTTGTTGAGTTCAGCAATAATGTTCTTTGTTGCGGAAGACATATTAAAAAACACAAAGTTTCTACAGACATTCATGCACAAATGTTAATACTTTTGTTTATTTTATCATGAAACGAATTATGTTTAATAAAATTCTTCAATGGGGTTAGAGTCAAAAGGCCATTATGTGTCCAATCATCATCCAATTACCCAATGTAAAAATATTATCAACATAATCAATCATGTAAAATCATTTTCCAAAAATTACATAAATTCTTAGAACATCTTAATCATGCGACTATTGTACATGACAATCATTGATTTAATTACATAAATTAAATTCAACATGAAACATTCATACATATAAATACAATATTTACATGCCGTGAAGTATCAAACAATTACACACATAAACATTAACATAGTTTTATCATAGAAAAAACTAATATCTAACACTTAAAACTTTTCCGGTTCTAGTGTTCCAACGAATAAATGTTTTAGGATAAGAATCCTTAAATTCTTGTGGTAACTCGTAATTGATCTTGGACAACCATGGGAAACCTATAGCAAATTTTATATCATTGCAACGTTTCCGAGACATCAAAGGAAAACAGTATGATTTGCCTTATATTGGAGATATTCAATCGCTAACCTCTCAATGGCTATGTTATACTGAACACGTAGTTCTTCTGTATGAATTACTAATTTCCAAATATTAGTAAGCCTTTTTTGCCATATATCCGGGAGAGTATTTCGTAGCAATCTGAGTCTGTTCGGTTGTCCTATCCATTACCCTCCCATATAGATTCTTGTAACATGTTATTAAAGATGATTATATGCGAAATCATATCATCATCTTCTTTCATCCATACTTATCCAGACAGCAACATGTCTTTCAATTTTTCACTGTGGGCGGATGTCATAACCCTTTTTGCAGTTTTTTGTCTGATCGGCATGATTTTTCTGCAATGAATACAAAGAAAAATCAATATAATGAAACACAAAGTTACATTAACTAAAATAAACATCACAAAGATATTCATTTACATAAACACAAAGTTTATATGATAAAACAAATTTATCATGACCGATTAATACAACATGCAAAAGGACTAGACATTTAATCATGAAGGATCGAAATTACCAAAGCAAACCGATACAGACATGACCAACATGGGCCAACACGGATGTCCACGCGCCACTCACGCGCCACAAGAGTGGTTCACGCGCCTTCACGCGCCTCCATCCACCGGCCACGGGCTCCCACTCGCCCTCACGCGCCCTCACATGCCGGCCAGTATCGGCCAAAGTCACACGCGCGGACTACACGTCGTCCGCTTGTTTGGTGGCCGTATGACAAGTCGTTTCTATGTTAAAGAAGCAGACGACTTGTCGTCTATCTTCTATCCGGATGACATGTCGGTTGAGCTCATTATTCACGTACGACTTGTCGTACACTTACTAGGACGACTTGTCGTCCTATTTCCTAAATACCGGATGACATGTAGTACGGCTATTCTGGGAGTGTTTTCTGGGTAAAAACAGATTCATCTAACCAACTTCTAGGGTCCATATCTTTCTCAATTTTAATCCAAATTAAGTAAATGATATACCAAATTGAAGATCTCATGACGTAGTTTTCAAAACATATTTGAACATGAGATTATCAATTTTCTACAGAGAGTTATTATAGCCCAAAGTTGGAAGAAAATCATTTTTTAAAAACAAAAACCAGAAGCATTTTCAACATTTTTCATGCATGTTCATGCAATTTTTGTGTAATCCAACTAGAATACATGCATTTAAGCTATTGATACCAATGTTAGGAAACATAATCCCTAATATATTTACATGTTTGTCCTCTTAGGATCTAACCATACATGTATTACTAGTCCTAGATTTATTTACATGCTAATGAAATAAATCTATATTAACCACAACACAATTGCATACCTTAAACTTGTAGAGACCTCTTAATCAAACTTAATTGATTGCTTAACTCAATAACAAATGGTCTTATTTATAGGAGGGAAACCAAGTCACTATTAGCTCACATGCATGGATTACTATTAATCCTTGATTACTATTTAATCACATGCATTGATTACTATGTAATCACATGTATTTGGATGCATAATGACTTTCTCTAACCCTTCCAAAAATGTTACCATCATGGGTGTACCATTTGTTCCCCATTTAACATTTTACTAATTGTTGTCACTTAACAACTCTTGTTGTTACTTAATTATTTGATTAACAACTCTTGTTGTTTACTTAGTAATGAAATCATTACTAATTGTTACTAATTGTTGTTATTTAACAACACCAAATAATTAACTTAATAATTTCCAAATGAAATTATTACTAATGTTGTTATTTAACAACACCAAATAATTAACAACAATTAATTTCCAACAGCACCTGAATCCAGAAAGATGTATGTGCGAAAGGTTGTTCAGAGGGAGAGCCTATACCAGATGGTTCAACCAACACTAGGAAGGCCCTATCGAAATGCCAATGACCTCCTCTCAAAACCTTTCTTTTGTCCATCTCAGAAGCAAACTTGAACATGAAAACGTTGCCCCCAATACTCTCAATCTTCACTTCCTTTAGAGTATTCCAAACCTGAGCCATAACAGTTTTGAGTCCCTCCCTGTTAATTGATCTAGAGAGAAGTACTTTCCCTAGAAGGCATCCAGCAATGATTTTTTTCCCTATCTCCCTCATCTCCCCCCTGAGCATAATTTTATTCTCCGTTTCCTCATGAAGAGAGATTTGCTTGCACTTTCTGACCAACTCCTCAGTATCCATAAGAACAAAAACAACCTAAAAACTCCCTGATAAGAGACAGAAAGAAATAAAAGGATACACCAGGAAACCGGCGACTAAATCCGAGTCATTTGACTCGACTAGAATCCTTCCATGACTGAGCCTAAAGCATGAACTTATTCACGTGAATGAAGGCCATCAACTTGAAACATATTAATTCCTTGCCCAAATATTTTAAAGTTGTTATTTTGATATTAAAAAATAAAAATTATATACTACAAAATACTCAAGAACTACAAGTAGCATATTTTAATCAAAGAATGATCTGAAGTAATGTGAAAAGGATGCCACAGATTTGTTGACGAAATGAAGAACAAGATATTTAGTTAGTAAAACGTGCAAAATGTGACCTGTTCAAGATGTTATGAAATACAAATTATTTTTTTTTATGATGGAGGAGATGTCACTTGGTCTTGTCGAAGATGCCACTCATTTTAGGGAAAAGTATAAAAAAAATAAAATTTATGGTTTCGTTCAATTATTCCCAGTGAAGTATAAAAACAAGAAAGCATATATGTGCAACTATTGATTAGAATTTGCTATAAACCAAATCAAATTCAAAACTAAACTAATAACATTATAAAACATCTGTCTATGTAAAACTCCAATGAAAATCAAAACAAGTACAAAACTAAGATCACAATATTAAAGCTGCTACCTCTTCCGAGAATATAAATCAAAATCTCCCAATAGAAAATATTGGTGTCTATGGGCGTTACGTCTTGTCGTCTCCCTAAATATTTCTTGGTAAATCTTTGATATCTTGGGGCGTCACGTTTCATTGTCCCCCAAGACACCTATAAAATCATCTACTCCAAGAATGTGACATCTGGGACGAGAATAAACTGGTGTCTACACATGTGCATATGGCCTTCCACAAACTATCATGGCCTGGAACTATTTCAAGCACTTACGTTGTTAGTGATAAAACATGGATAAACAAAAGCATATTCATATAAATCTAAATTTCATCTTGTCCATAACTGAAAACATAAGTTATAAAACTCTTCAAGTTTGAAAACAAAAAAACATAAGGATATAACATTCACTCACGGTGATGACGTCAATTCTTACTACTAATGCTGGCACGTGGAGCCACTACAAGAGAAGACACCTTTAGCGTCGAAAAAAATTTGGACGCTAAATATTTAGCGTCGATATTATATTTTGACGCTAAAAGTTCAAATATTTAGCGTTGATATTCAAATTTGACGCTAAAGGTTCAACCTTTTAGTGGAGATTTTATGATTCGATGCTAAATGTTCTGACAAACCTACCAACAATCCTATTACCATTAGCATCGAAAATAAACTTCGACGCTAAAAAGTTTAAAATTTTGCGTCGAAGTGCATAACAACGCTAAAGGTAGTAACTTTTGCATCGATTTTTATTTCGACGCTAAAAGTTCTGACAAATCCACTAACATTTAGCGTCGAATTTTAATGCTTCGACGTTAAAGAGTTGTTAAAACCCCAAAACCACTGACACTTCTTTCTCCTCTAATCTTTCTCATCTCTTCAAGTTTTAGTCACAATTTTCCTGCAAATTTTCAACAAAAACTTTAACTTTTCCACAAGGTAATTTTTATTCCATATCTTTTTTTTTTTTCATTATATTTGAATCACACTCACTTAATTAATTAAGTTTAATCTCTCTAAAAAATTAGAGTTTTAATTTTTTGTAATTATGTTTATTATATACATTTTGTTAGTTAGTTAATTTGTTGTTAGTTGATTATGATGCATATATGTGAGTAAGATTAGTTTGTTTTGTCATTAATTAATTAATTATGTGTATGCTTAAATAAATAATTAATTAATTGGTGATGTTGATGAATTTAATATAATGTTTAATAATTATAATTTTGTTATATAAAATTAAATATAGAATTTTTTATAATATTTAATAATTATAAAAATAAATATAATATCTAATAATTATATTTTTATATCTTTATTTTTTAAAAAATTAGGGTTCTAATTTTTTTAATTATCTTTATTTATACATTGTGTTAGTTAGTTAATTTGTTGTTAGTTGATTATGATGCGCGTATGTATGTATATATATATATATATATATAAGATTGGTTTATTCTGTAATTAATTAATTATGTGTCTGCTTAAATAAATAATTAATGAATTGGTGATGTTGATGAGTTTAATATAATGTCTAATAATTATATTTTTATATGTAGATATTTTACTGAAATCGATAGAAATTGGATGAGCTCGGTGGATAGATTGAGTGCTGAATACCATAATGAAGTTTATCAATTTATGGAAGCGACAAAGCAACACACTGATGCAGAAGGACGTGTTCGGTGTCCTTGTACAAATTGTTTGAATAGGAAAAGAAAACGGTTGGATGAAGTTTACAATAATTAACGTAAGTCTTGTATGTGCATAAGTTTATTTTTTTCGTCTTATATTTTTAAATGTGATATGACATATTTCCACATTTTTGTTGGTAACATATTACCATGCTACAATATGCTAGTGACCACAACGTTGATGGAAGATAGAAAAAATTTCTTAAATGGTTTGAGGCAATTGTAAGCCCTAACATTTACTGTTTATTTTTTATCCTAACAGAAAATATTATACTTTTGTTATATTAACACGCAATTATTTTCATGTGTTAGATAAATAACCAAGTGAAAAATTGTCAACTGGACATGTCATCTTCGTAAATTGCATTGGCATATGGGCCTTAAAATCAGGCTTACGAATATAGTGGATGTATTGTGAACGGGGTTCGATTTCACACTAAGCAGCGAGATGTTTCACGTGTAACTCAAAATTATGGAATTGTAATACCAAGAGAACACGGTTATGATATTGTTGACTTCTATGAAGTGTTGCAATCAGTCATTGAGTTGATATATAGACCCCGACGATGTACAGTGCTATTCGAATGCAAGTGATTTGACATAAATACCATAAAAAGGAGAATTCAATTTCATAATCATCTAACGTCAATTAATGTTCAATGCTATTGGTATAAGAATGATCCATATTGTTTTTTTACCCAAGCACGGTCTGTGATGTATATGTTGTTGGAGTTGGTGCTTAAAGCGCCAATACGAATAATATATTACATATTTTATTATTTATTAATAAAATAACTATATTTTCATTTCAAACCTTATTAATGGTAATGTCATTATGCATATTAGATTGATGTATAAATATACTAAAGAATGACATCAACCTTAGAATAGTTTTGTAGTAATAATGGACACTAGGTGGTCCGACATTGGGATAATATTACTATTATAATCTATTCTTAAAGTAAATATCCATAGTTGTTGCTTTTGAAATACGGTTGAATTCCTATAACCTAGAAGACTAGCACATTTCCTATATTGGAATTAGAGTTCCAATGTTTTAACCCAATATACCATGAGCTTTGGAATCTCGTATAAACATATGGGTATTGTTGGAGCAAATACTGAATGACTCACAAGTGATTTCTAATAGATGAAAGTACACACCACCGTCAATAGGAATCTCCTCGAGTCGAGTAGCATATGTGATCTTTTTACTATAAGATAACATTGATTTTATATGAGATCCTCCATACTTAAATGCCATGTATGTCAGAAACCTTTCATGGTCTTTCCTTTAGATATTCGTTGGATATGGACCGATGCAATCGTTAATCAAGTGCGTGTCAAGATATGATCCGTCGGCCTATTTATGTACCATAAGGGGTTTAGGTATCAATGTAAGTAAGTCATGATTCTTAAGACTTTGGCCAACAGTGAGGAACCTGAGAGGGAACCAAAGACCCAACTAGGTGCAGGATCTACAACACATGTTTTACATAAGTCGAATAGAATACCAAGGCCTTATGAGATATTATTTTTAATATCTGATGTGAGCCTTGATGTTCTCCTATTAGAGGAAACATATCCGACTATGTATAAATAAACGATATTGGATGTCGATTCGGGAAAATGACAGAAAGTCATGAAATCTTAAATGGATTCTATGCATGACAATAAGGTCTGTGACTTAGTTGAACTTCCTGAATGACTTAAACCTATTGGTTGTAAATGGGATTATAAAAGGAAGCGAGGGCCCAGTGGAAAAGTTGAAACCTTTAAGGCTCGACTGGTAGCGAAATGTTACACTCAACGTCCTGTGATTGACTATGAGAAAATTTTTTCACCAGTAGCCATGCTAAAATACATTAGGATTCTTTTAGCCATTGCTATATATCACGACTATGAGATATGGCAGATGTATGTGAAAATCACTTTCCTAAATGAATTCCCCGAGGATGATATCTATATGAAATAATCAGAAGGTTTTGTATCCAGTGAGACTTTAAACTTGGTTTGTAAGCTCCAGAAGTCTATTTAAGAACTTAAACAGGCATCCTGAAACTGTAATCATCATTTTGATGAGATAATTAGATTATCTGGATTCATCAAGAACGAGGAAGAATCGTGTGTTTATAAGAAAGTTAATATGAGCATGATAGTATGCCTTATTTTATATGTAGACAACATCCTTATCATTGGGAATGATATAGGATTGATGCAAAGTGTGTGAAAGCCTACCTTTGCAAGAACTTCTCCATGAAAGACGTGTGAAGTTTCATATATACTGGGTATAAGGCTCTATCAGGATAGAGTTAGGAATTTTATAGGGTTGTCGTAATCCACGTACATAGATAAAATATTATAAGGGCATAATTTTACCAACTTCAAGGCAATAAATGTACATTTTCGATATGACATACATCTTTCGAAGAAAATGACACCTCAGACTAAAGAAAAAAAGTTAGAATATCTAACTTTCCATATGCTTCTTGTATTGGAAGCGTTATGTGTGATATGCTATGTATGAGACCTGACATCAGTTTCGGCGTCAGTATGATTAGTCGATATCAATATGATCAAAGTAATGATCATTAGACAACTGTGAAACATATCATGAAATATCTCAAGGATACTAAGGATAAGTTTCTCATATATGGAGAAGATGAGCTACAAGTTAAAGGTTATACAGACTGTGACTTTCAGGGAGATCTAAATGATAGAAAGTCTACATTCGGATACATATTTACCCTTAACGATGGTGCGGTTAGTTGATGATGTTCAAAGCAAGGCTCAACCACTGATTCCACCACTGAGACGGAATTTATAGCGGCTTCAGAAGATGGTAAAAAAGTTTTTTAGATTAGAAATTTTGTCATAGAACTTGTCATTGTGCCTAGTATTACAGATTCAATCATATTTTATTGTGATAATAGTGGAACCATTGCGCAGGCTATTGAGCCGAGGGTGCATTCCAAGTCTAAACACGTGGAAAGAAAATATCACGTGATTAGAAAGATTATTGAATGAAAACACATAGTGGTCTTGAAGGTTCAAGGACTAGACAACATAGTAGACCCACTTACTAAGGCTTTACCTCATAAGTTATTCGATAAACATGTGGAAGAGATGAGACTACGGTACCATCCGGATTGGCACTAAGCAAGTAAGAGTTTCTTGGAGTTGGTGTTTGGAGCACCAATACAAATAATGTATTGTATATTTTATTTTTTATTAATAAAATAACTACATTTTCATTTCAAACCTTATTAATGGTAATGTCATTATGCATATTAGATTGACGTATAAATATGCTAAAGAATGACATCAATCTTAGAATATTCTTGTTGTAATACTGGACATTAGGTGATCCGACATTGAGATAGTATTACTTTTATAAACTATTCTTAAAGTAAATATCCATAGTTGTTGATTTTGGAATACAGTTGAATTCCTATAACCTAGAAGACTAGCACATATCATATATTGGAATTGAAGTTCCAATGGTTTAACCCAATGTACAATGAGCTTTGGAAGCTTGTATAGACATGTATGTATTCGTTGGAGCGAATATTGAATGACTCACAAGTGATTCCTAATAGTTGGAAGTACACACTACCGTCAATAGGAATTTCCTTGAGTCGAGTAGCATATGTGATCTTTTGACAATATAATAGCTTTGATTTTGTGTGAGATCCTCCACACTTAGATGCCATGTATGTTAGAAACCTATCATGGTCTGGCCTCTAGATGTTCATTGGGTTTGGACCGATGCACTCGTTAATCAAGTGTGTATCAATATATGATCCATCGGCCCGTTAGTGTACCATAAGAGGTTTAGATATCCATGTGAGTAAGTCACGATTCTTAAGACTTTGGCCAAAGTCGATCACCTAGGGTGGATCACATATATCAGAAATGATTTTTGATTAGTTGTGAAGAATCATGGACATATCGACATGAGTTGTCCGCCTTGGAAAGTTGATGGTGTGATCTATGTTTCATAAGCACAACTCAAATAGTCTACGACAGAGAGATTGTTAAACATATGTGATGACCTTGACTTATATAGTTCAAAAATGTCGTTTTTGTTCTTCGTGAATTTGGAGGTGGCTGAATTGCGTACATATAAGCTAGGCTTATTTGACAAACGTGTATGAACTTAGAGAGTCCCACAATATGAACTGTACTCGTTGAGCACTTGGGTAGCCAATAATTTTTGATAATAAATAATATTTGATATTATAATTATCAATTAAAATAATTAAGTGTTCTTAGAGAACATTGATTATTTAATTTGACTCAATTGGATTAATCCAAAAATTACACAATGATTTTGTTGTAATTTCATTAATATCTCTAACATTAGAGGATATTTTAGTAATTATAAAAATATTGTGATAGGTGTGTTTGACTTGATTTAATTGGATTAAATCAAAGTGGAAAATATTGAACTAATCCATTAAAATTTGTCTTGATTTTGGATTAATCAAAGTGGTAGACAAATATGATTAGTAATACCTAATTTTACATATTGAATGAAACCTACCAAATATCTGATTAGGACTTTTATTAATTAAATATTGCATAAGTTTTGCTATAAAAAGCAAGTTTGAGCAAAGTTTTAATTAAGCTTGAGAAAACTAAATGCAAGCAAAAATTAGAGAAATTAACCTAAGTTGGAGAAGTTTTGGATGATCTCTACAACATTTCAATGAGGAGAAATTAAGATTGGATATTGACAAGTGAAAAATATATCAATTTTTGCTGCTCCTTTTGTACGGGCCAAATTTAGTCCAAGGTTAATTTCGACCTTTCTCCCAGGCCCACTGCTAAATGCACCCCCGAAACCCCATAACCGAACCCAAAGACATTGTGCAGGCCCAGGCTCAGAGAAACACCATACCCAAAGACCGGTACATGAACCCTTTTAAATGCCAACCCATGAAACGTCCAGACCCATAACTACCATTCATGACTGCCCATAACTACCTCTTCATGACTCGACTGTTACAAGCACCCAAAACGTATAAACAAATCGAATCGCCTATAAGAAGAACCAAAGGCCATAAGAGAATGGGCATTCAAGCTCGACTACCCTCGACTCAATAATATTCAACTTATAGTTCTCAGCTTCTCTTACATTCCGCCCTCACGGCAGCTCACGGGGATCAAGGTAACCTTGAACCATGCTCTTTCATTATTTACAGCTCGTCTTCATCACAGACTTGAGCGTGGGAGTGCCAACGGCACCCACCACACCGGTGGGTAGATTCTCCACGCTCACTCTACCTTTATTTTACAGGATCGCTAGTACCCATTCCCTACAAAATCTCGATTGTGGACCTTAGGCGAAATCCAGCGTCCACAATTTGGCACCCACCGTGGGGCCTTAGCGATTCATAGCAGACAAAGATCTCTCAGTCTACGGTTCCTAAAACACAGCCAACCATGGCTTCTAGCAGTGAGCAGACACCAGATCTTATAACTACACATCTGATCATTCTCCAAGAACGATTACGCGTCTTAGAAGAAGAGAGTCAAGCCATGCAAAGCTCAAATATAACCCTCTAGAAGAAACTGGAGCAAATCTCTTCAACCTCTCAACAACCTGATTTTCCAGACCATCCCATCAATCCCCACCAATCTCCTGGGGGCATTCAACAATGTGACAAGCGAGAATCCGACATTGGACAACCATCTACCAAATCAAGAAAGAAGTTGACATATCTCCCCACCGACCAAGCACGACAAGTTGCCTCCACAATGCATAAGGAAATGAAAGAGTTCAAAGATGAAATTCTCTCCAGCCTACCTAGTGTCAGACTACCAGTAAGAAAAAGCCGAGCTGGCACAATCTCAGATACACCATTTTTGGAGACCATCACTTCCATTGAGCTACCAAGGAACAGACCTCGTCGCCGGTTCGGTTCCGGTTCGGAACCGAACCGAACTGGCCGGTTCACGGTTCCACAAGTGTGGAACCGGAACCGTAAACCGAACCGGTCGGTTCCGGTTCGGTTTACGGTTCCCCTTCCGGTTTTTTTTTTTTAATAATAAATTTTAAAAAATAAAAAAAATTCTATAATCGTAATGTTTTTTCATACTATCACATCATTTTTATAGAATCTTTTTTTTATAAAATTCTTTTAACATATAATCCTTTTTATAGCCAACTCTTGGGTAGTGCTTTCTTTATATAAGCGATGTGGGATATTTGTTACTTGGCTATTGTGTCCCACATCGCTTATATAAAGAAGTCAATAACCAAGAGTTGGTTATAAAAAGGATGTGGACATTCATGTTTTATTATTGCAATTTTAAACCTCATTAAGTCATTATTATTAATTAAAAAAATTGAGATTTACTTGTGGAACCTTACGGTTCCAAGAAAATAACTTTTTTTTTTACTTCCGGTTCCGGTTGGAACCGTTGGGTTCTAGCGGTTCCAACCGGTTCGGTCAGGGTAAGAACCCTAACCGAACCGGTTCGGTTCCGGTTCCGAACCGGAACCTTGGCCGGGTCTACCAAGGAAGTTCAGTCCTCCAGATATGAAGATGTATGATGGATAAACTGACCCAGACGACCATGTTGTCCATTACAAATACAAGATGTTATCAACGGGTCTGGCTCCTCATCAATGGGAAGCTAGTATATGCAGAGGATTTGGAGAAACATTAGCTGGTCCTGCCCTCACCTGGTTTATCAATCTCCCATACAGATCCATCGAGTCTTACCAACAGCCAACAGATAAATTTGTGGAGCATTTCTCAAGTTCTTGCAAGCTTGAGAAGACCATCAATGACCTTAATGCCATCCAACAACAGAGAGGGGAGTCCTTGCGAAGCTACGTGGCTCGCTTCAATAAAGAGAGTATAATAATCCCATATCTCTATCAGCCTACTGCAGTGGAAGTATTTAGAAATGGATTACTTTTAGAAAGTAAACTCTACAAAAAGCTCACTAAATTTCGATGCTACACTATGGATCAAGCCATGACTCGAGCCCACATTGAGATTAGGTGGGAGGAAGATAAGAGGAACAATAAGAGAAGAAGCTCCATCAACCATGACAATGAAAGAAGTTTGAATTCTCCCAAGCGACATAATAAATGATGTGCTAGTAATACTTCTCAATAAGATATCACCTGATGTAATTAGACAAAAAAAAGGGCCAGAAGCCACCTATTGTTGCTTTGGGGACATCATAGCTTCCCAAACAAGTATTCATTGGTAACTTTAAAAGAAAATGACATTCACAAAACTACAACTTAGGGAGAAACTCATTTGCTCCAATCGACCACATAAAAAATCATCAGACCCAATCGATATACTTCTTCCATTCGACATGAGAATACCCTCATATTCTTCCAGCATACCCAACCGACTAAGAAGTATTCTATAGTAATGTCATCCACTCCAGACTACATGGAAAGATGATCATAATCTTCATACGATAAGGTGGATGGCCATTTGGCTACATAGAAGAATTGTTATCATTTCCATACGACATTGAATGACTCACCATATTCAGACGACTGAAAGGATTTTCATCTCCTCCATATGACATGCATGGATTGCCTTCAACTCCATACTACATGGAACAAGGCGCGTCCTTTCAGTGGAACTATTTTTCCTACCATTCACTCCATATGATGAAGATATATACTTGGCATGAGGAAGATGTCTCAGTCGACAATACCCGAATGAAGACTTTGCGTGGATATCCTAGTCGACAATACATGTTTGGAGACTAGGCGTGAGAATGATGTCAAAATGGACTATACTCTAATGAAGACTTGGCGTGAACATCTCAATCGACATTACCAAGTATGGCTTGCACTTGTTATAGTTGACATTACAATTTATAGTTTGGGACTTGTTATGGATGTCTCAGTCGACATTACAACATATAGCTTGGTAATTGTTATTGGTGTCTCAGTCGACAATACAATATGTGGCTTGGCACTTGTTGAGTATCACACTCGACACTACATGTATGGAGAATTGGTATTAGGATATCCCACTCGACACTACATGTATGGGTGATAATATCCCAGTCGACATTACCAGACTTGGTAAGGATATCCCACTCGACACTACATGTATGGAGACTCAACATGAGGAAGATGTCCCATTCGACACTACACGTGTGAAGCTTGACACTTGTTAATGATCTCATTCGACACTACACGTGTGAAGCTTGACACTTGTTAAGGATATCATTCGACACTACACGTGTGAAGCTTGGCATTTGTTAAGGATCTCAGTCGACACTACCATGTGAAGCTTGGCACTCGTTAAAGATCTCATTCGACACTATATATATTGTCTTGTAGAATGAGGAATGAAAACCTTCACTAACCTTTATCAGGTCTTGTAGAATGAGGATTGTAGAATGAGGAATGAAGACCCTCATTGACCTCTGACATGTCTTGTAGAATTAGGAATGAGAACCCTCATTAACTTTCTTCAGGTCCAGTAGAGTGAGAAGTGATGACCTTCTTGGACTTTTATCAAGTCCATTCGACAGGTCCATACGACCGTAGTCATATGGACCCTCATCAGGAGAATGTGTGATGACCTTCATAGACCTTCACCATGTCTAGTAGTATGATAAGGAAAGACTCTTGGACCTTCGTCAGCTCTGTAGAGTGAAGACTTTCATAGACCTTCATCTGGTCCAAACGACATTGAAAACTCCACTGGTTCTTCGACCCGTAGTATGAGGTTTATCCTAACCTTCATCCGGTTCAGTCGACTGGGGACATCCCCCATGAACTTATGTCGAGTCAATTGAAGACATAAGCTTCCTACAGTCCATACGGTATGTCGAGTGAAAGTAACTCCTGAACCTTCATCTGGTTCAGTCGACCGGGGACATCCCCCATGGACTTATGTCGAGTCAAATTTAGACATGGACTTCCCTTAGTCCATACGACATGTCGAGTGAAAGTAACTCCTGAACCTTCATCTGGTTCAGTCGACCGGGGACATCCCCAATGGACTCATGTCGAGTCAAATTTAGACATGGACTTCCCTCAGTCCATACGACATGTCGAGTGAAAGTAACTCATGAACCCTATTCTGGTTCAGTCGACCGTGGACATCCCCCATAGACTCATGTCGAGTCAAATGAAGATGTAGACTTCCTACATTCCATACGACATGTCGAGTGAAAGTAACTCTTGAACTTTCATCTGGTTCAGTCGACCGGGGACATCCCTCATGGACTCATGTTGAGTCAAATTTAGACATGGACTTCCCTTAGTCCATACGACATGTCGAGTGAAAGTAACTCCTGAACTTTCATCTGGTTCGGTCGACCGGGGACATCCCCCGTGGACTCATGTCGAGTCAAGTTTTAGACATATATTACACATATCGTATGACATATATCATGACCTTCATCTGATTCAGTCGACTGGGTACTTCCCCAATGGCTCTTGTAGAGTCAAGTTCATGATCATGACCTTCATCTAGCTCATTCGACTGGACACATCCACGATGGATCATGTAGAGTCATGTTCATACCTTGACATTCGTTTGGTTCAATCAATAGGCAGCATCGACGCTCAGGTACACCTTCATCCTGTAGTTTCGACTCGCGTGTCAAATACTCTCCAAGCCAAGAAATCCTTGACTTAGAGAGTAGGGGAAAAACTGTACGGGCCAAATTTGGTCCAAGGTTAATTTCGACCTTTCGCCCCAGACCCACTGCTAAATGCACCCCCGAAACCCCCTAACCGAACCCAAAGACATTGTGCAGGCCCAAGCTCATAGAAACACCATACACAAAGACCGATACCTGAACCCCTTTAAATGCCAACCCATGAAACGTCCAGACCCATAACTACCCTTCATGACTGCCCATAACTACCTCTTCATGACTCGACTGTTACAAGCACCC
The DNA here is from genome assembly GCA_019454045.1 of Zanthoxylum bungeanum. NCBI lineage: Eukaryota > Viridiplantae > Streptophyta > Magnoliopsida > Sapindales > Rutaceae > Zanthoxylum > Zanthoxylum bungeanum. The sequence continues at coordinate 66,361 of SKCR01032733.1, read as the reverse complement.
AAAACGTATAAACAATTAAGGCATTCATGAGTCCCACCTCGAATCGCTTATAAGAAGAACCAAAAGCCAGAAGAGAAGGGGCATTCAAGCTCGACTACCATCGGCTCAATAATATTCAACTTATATTTCTCAGCTTCTCTTACATTCCGCCCTCACGGCAGCTCACGGGGATCAAGGTAACCCTGAACCTTGCTCTTTCATTATTTACAGCTCATCTTCATCACTAACTTGAGCGTCGGAGTGCCAATGGCACCCACCACAACCGGTGGGTAGATTCTCCACGCTCAATCTACATTTGTTTTGCAGGATCGCGAGTGCCTCTTCCTTACAAATTCTCGATTGTGGACCTCGGGCGAAATCCAGCGTCCACACTTTTTACTTAATATTTTGTATAGTTTCTCGAGTTTTGTGAATATTTTGATGTGTTTTGTGTTATTTTGTAGATAATAAAATTTGGAGATTTAATAAAATCAAATCGGGGTCAATCAAAACGGTGAAAAATGGCAAAATGGGAAATTTACTGTTCAAGTGTCACGATGCGCAACCTTCTCTTCATCGCGACGGGCTTCAATTATGCAGCATGCCGACACGCATCATCACTTGTGTCATCATGACGTCAGCTTCGACCATAATGTGCAGGGTTTCAACAGAGTCAGGATTCACACCAAACTTCGCTAGTTCTAGGGAGTTAAAGCAGCCGCGATTTTCACGTCAATGGAGCAGGTTCGAGTGGAACAGAGGTAAAGGGATGGTTGGTGGACAAGCTTTTACAGTGACTGGTTTAGACCGCAAAGAGGCCCCTGCTAGCAATGTTGTGGTTGATGGTGCGATTCTAGTCTCTTATACTTGGGCTCATTCTTTATTTGACTGAGAGGCTACGCATTCATTCATAATTGCATTATTTACCTTTTAGTCTATCATTAGTTTTGCATCTTCCTATGAGGATCGTTTCTATAGTTTTCACTATGTGCAAATCTTATCCTGTGACTATTGGGCATCATAAGTGGACAGTTAATTTTTTGTGATACCTCTGTGCCAATTTGATGTGATTTTGGGTATAGATTGGTTATCCAAATACTGAACAGTAGTGTTTTGCTACAGTAAGAAGGTTACGCTCTATTTGAATAATGGGGAAGTTGTGGTATTCCAAGCCAGCGCGAGTGTGGGATCACCCAACCCTCTTCTTAAGGCCTATATTATGGTAAAAAGAAATTTGGGGTGTTTTAGATGTTTGTACTCCTTAGATGGTACGTCTATTATAGCTGGACAGACTCTGTTCGTAACACTGATAGATGGTTTTCTTGATGTATTTCCAGATGAGTTAACTGAGCTACCACCTGGTAGAGAGATAAAGTTTTGTATTGAAATGATTCATGGCACGACACCCATTTCTAGACCTCCGTATTAGATGACGCCTGCTGAATTATCAGAGTTGCAGAAGCAACTACAAGAATTACTTAACAAGGGATTTATTCACCCCAGTGTCTGTACTTAGAGAGCCTTTGTACTGTATACACTGAAGTCATATTTTTTTTTTTTTTATGGTTGCTAAATTCTTTAATATCACAACCTTGCGACTTGTAGCGTTTGCCGCTTGTAAAGGAAAATGGGAAAATTTGACATGTATATATTAGTGAAGATAAGATGTGTATACAATTAATTAGGGAGGCTAATTTTGTTTTTAGAAATGGCTATGTATTCATTTAAGAAAATAATTTGGTCTAAATGAAGATTTTCATTTTTCCCTACTGAAATTAACTTCTACCACTTATCTCCCTTAAATTTTATAATACCACATCAACGACTTAAAAAAACTAAGATTCTTTTACAATTATACTCTTGAATATTTGGACAACTTTTAAAAATTGTTATATGAAGATTTCAAGTCGGGTGTATGTTAGATTTGTCGAATATTACTTATGATGGGCATTTGAATGGGATAGATTAGATTTTGTCAAGTCCAAGTCTAGATCTTAATTTTATTTTATTTATTTTTTTTTTTTTTAAAGTTCAAGCCCTGAAATGTTCATGTATATATTAATCTAAGAACTGGACTTAAGCTCGCTCATGAGCGGCTGGACTTAGTATAGATCTAAAAATTTTCAAACAACGAATTATATTGCATACAATACAATACAATAATATCAAATTTTGAATATTTTATTATACCTAATTCATCATTCAACAATTCGGCACTTTCAACATTTAAAGTAATAAAAATGCTACAAAACTATTAAAATAAAATTCCATAATCATAATTTTACAAGAAATAAAATTACTCTAATTCTTGAGGGCTTTCGTCTAGCCTTGCAATTCCTCTCTATTAAAATTTCTTCTTCATAATTCCACCTAATAAAAACAAAATATTTTAAAAAAATCAATTTTTTTTATTAAAATAAATAAATAAACACACAAATTATGCAATTATAAATAGTCAGAAAATAGCAGTAAACACTACAAATCAAAACAGCAATTTTAAGATGCAAAACAAATTAAATCCAGGGAAAAAAAAAACATTTGCACAATACAGCAACATCAATCAAAAAAATAAGAAAAAAATCTACCTTAGATTTCACGTTTTTGAACCCACGCGGTCTTTGAAACATTCCCTGTTGATTGACGCTAAAATTACCTGAAAATAATAATAATAATTGGAATGAAATGTTCAAAAATGTAAAGATATTGATTTTAATTCATTTGTCTCGTACCTGGGCTTAAAGACGAATTCATTATCCAAGCAGACACGAGGAATATGGGCAATCAAGGGCCAATATTGTCCTGTATCCTTCTTGCACCTTTCTTCTATCGACGGACATCCATTGAAACCTAAAATCAAAAGTGAGAAGGGCAGGCCATTCTCTGGAAAGTATTGGAGCTTTGGACAATTGAAGAACCAAAGAGATTCCAATGAAGTGAGTTCTCCAACAGTTGAGGATATGCATTCTAGATTTGGAAAATCATATATCAACAGATAAGTTAGAGATGTAGGAAGCGTCATTAATTGTGCATCATTGGCCTCCGGTGGTAATGACAACACGTCCCAACACTCTCCTCCATAAAGATTGAGATTTCTAATAGAAGTGAATCTGTGGAATCCCCCCAACTCCAACATCGGCTTATAAATCCTTTCATAATCAATTGAAAGTGATACAATGTTGGTTGCAAATCCAAATCCAAAGCCTTCTATGTTTGGACAATCTCGGATTCCCAAATGTCGAAGAGAGGTGAGATGGTGCATGAAGGTTATTGTCTTCAGTTTACCACACCTATCTATCGCAAGCTGGGTCAATTTACCACACTCATCTATCGCAAGCTCGGTTAGTTTACCACACCCATCTATCTCAAGCTTGGTCAATTTACCACACCCATCTATCGCAAGCTCGGTTAGTTTATCACACCCAAGTATCACAAGCTCGGTCAGTTCATCACATCTAGCTTGTGCTATTGACTCCAGCTCTGAGAGTGCGTGAATACGAAGAGTCTTAAGAGCCTTTGGTAGATTGCCTCGCGATGACAAGCAAGCAAGCTTTGAGCATCCATAAACATCAATAGATTCAATCGTGGCAGGTATCTCGCTTTTTGACCATAAGGATATCAGAGATGGACACTTGTTCACATATAAATTCTCAAGAAGAGAGGTGTACCTACTGCTGCCATTGTTGATGTCTTCGCTTTGGTCTATCAATGTCGTAAGATTACGACAATCCTGACCTCAAGCTGCTTAAGCCTTGGTGGTACCCGGGCAATGTATGTCAATGAATGACAAGAAACAATCCTCAACCTTTCAAGAGGTGCATTACCATTGTTGTGCAACAAAGCCTGAGGTAAAGATTCCAGTGATTGGCATCTTGAAATCTTTATCTCTTTAAGGGAACAAAGGCTCAGCAATGCTTGTGGTAGCTTCACTAGGCTTTGGCAGTAGCCTAATTTCAGGTATTCAAGTTTGCATAACAACCCTTGCTGATTTTGGTAGTCTTCTTCGTCTTCCTCTTCAACCAAGGAAACAAGTTGGGGAAAGTCTTTAATCTCAAATCGGTGAAGGGAGCTAATATCCTGTAGTAATCTGCTTCCATTCTTCCATAAATATGTTAGCTTTTCAGAGTTGTGAAGCATCAATTCCTCTAAGTTCAGTAACTGGTCTTGCTCAAGCTCCCCTGTTAGAAGCATTTGATTTATCAAATCATTGGAAACCAATGATGAATTCAGTAAGCTGAGATCGATTGCACTTCTCTGCATCACCTTTTTGCATCCAAGGATTTCAAATTTGCAGAGAGTTTGAGTGAATGGAACTGACACTACCAATTGTCTACAGTCTCGAATGACAAGACTCTCCAATGAAGGAAGCCGTTCTGGCAAGCTTCCGAGCAGTATAGGACAATCTACAAGAGAAAGCTCTCGTAGTTGAGGAAAAACTAATACCTCTTGACCAGATCGAAGAGGGATCCAATCCTCCCACTGACTCATATTCTCAAAAGAAAGAGTTTCCAATAATGGAAAAGCCACTGAACCATTGTTTCCATAGAATTCTTGACCCACACTCTTTACTCCACCCATTTGAATTACAAAAAGATGCTTTAAAACAGGCAGTTGTCCGACTGACGCTAAAGAAGAGCACGTGCAACATCTTTCAAATCGTAAGAGCACTAAATTTGCCAACGCACCATTTTCTAACCATATTGGAAACTTGGTTCCGCCATAACCACAGATAGTGAACTCTTTCAATTTTTCATGAGGTTTTAGCATATCAAGCACTTGTGTATCAGTTCCAGCCTCCATTGAATTGCCATTACTATAATTCCATTTGAGAACTAATACATTAAGTTTGTGTTACCATTTAACTCGGCATCAATCGCATCACCGGCATCTTTTCCATTCTCCAATCTTGATATCATGAGCTTTCCTTGAAGATTCTTCAATGACTTCAACTCTTGTAACCCAGAGCCATTGTTTTCACCGATGACAAATTGACACAATGTTTTGAGACATGTCAACTTACCAATTCGTTGAGGCATTTCCTCTAAATTATTAGGACCTGAATTGCCGAGATGGCACAACTTTTTTAGATTTCCCATGTCTGCACACAATTTCCTCAACCGAATGCAGTATTCTAATAAAATTGTGCAAATTGTAAAGCAAATTTATTGATTCTGGCAAGGTTTCAATTGAAGTTCTGTTGGATATTTAGTGTCATTAAACAACAATTGGCATGCAAAACAACAAATCAATTTCAACAAAATCTATATGCCAAAACCCTAACACAAAAATATATGAATACAAAATTGAGAAAACAGAATTTACTGAGATTCCAAGTCGAGTAGTTCTCTGTCCTTAAGAACTTATTGGCCCCGTCACAGGTGCTCTACGGATCCGAATGGCCAACGTTCTCCCAGGATAACTTGGATGCTTCTTGTCCAAGGTGCACTCCTTGACAAGTATTCGAACTGTGAATATGGTGGATCTCTTCTCAAAAACAAATTGAAAACAAAGTGTCTGAATTGTATGTCTATTTGCCTTTTCTACCAACTTTTTACCAACCCCCAAATGTGGAGGGAATAGCCTTCTTTTATAAGGCATGGAGGGGTGCCAAAGGGGCACCCCTTGGGGTGGGGTCATAACCCTTCAAGAGTAGTAACCACCCCATAACAAAAGCAAAGGACATAAATACCCTTTCTGATAATTGAAGAATTTACAACAATCCCCCACAATTCTTCAATTATCCATTCAGACACGTGAGAGAGATACCGTGAACTAAAACTGCATCGAAATAGGTAGCTTTCGCCTTGAACCTTTCCTAGTGAATGACAATCGGATTTACTAGGCAAACCAGTGACCCATAGTCTTGAACTGTTCTGCCGTTAGTGTAAACCAGACAATTGCCAACACACAGCTTTAATTCGACCATTTTCCCGTTCTACGGTTGTGTTCATTTTGGCCCTGAACAACAGTCCTGGATTCATCAAGCACTTTAGGGTAACCCGCCTTTAAAGGTTCCCATGGAAGCGGCCTCACTTCTTGCTTGAAATAGGTGATCTACTATTAAGAGGTAATCTGTCTTTACCCCCATTAGGACTCATCTCCTAATATAGTGATCATTAAAAGCCTAAGCTTATCCTCACCAATGACAGACAGCACTCAGCGTCATCCACGGAATGGGAAAGAGTACGAAACTCTTCAGTGCTTGTTTTGAATTGCACAAAGTTTCTGTTGTCCCTTTTGAACCTAGATCTTGGGATCTCCAGTCAACTAGGTTGGGTTTCCACAGTGACAATTCTTAGAATATAGGCTTCAAGCCCATTCCCCTCGATGACTTCTCAACTTGCTCTCGAGGTAAACCTTTAGTTAGTGGATCCGCTAGGTTTTCCTTCGACTTTACATAATCGATCGTTATTATGCCACTTGAGAGCAGTTGACGTATGGTATTATGTCTCCGACGTATATGTCGAGACTTACCATTATACATTGTATTTTGGGCTCTCCCAATAGCCGATTGGCTGTCACAATGTATACTGATCGATGGCACCGGTTTGGGCCAACTAGGAATATCCTTCAGGAAGTTTCTAAGCCATTCTGCTTCTCCGCGGTGTTTTGTCTAACGCTATGAACTCAGATTCCATAGTAGACCGGGCAATACATGTTTGCCTCGAGGATTTCCATGACACGGCTGCATTACCGAGTGTGAAAACAAATCCACTCGTGGATTTGGAATCCACTGTATCAGATATCCAGTTAGCATCGCTGTATCCCTCTAATACAGCAGGATATCTTTCGTAATGTAGCCCATATTTTGAAGTTTCTCTCAGATACCTCAAAACTCTTACGATGGCTTTCCAGTGGTTGTGTCCTGGATTGCTTGTATATCTGCTAAGCCGATTCACAGCTTGAGCGATATCAGGTCGTGTGCAATTCGTGAGATACATCAGACTTCCGATGATTCTCGAATACTCTAATTGCGATATGCTTGAACCAGTATTATTTGATAGATGAAGAGTTAGGTCTACAGGGGTTCTAGCCACATTTAGATCCCCTTTGATATATTTATCGAGTATCTTCTCAATAAGAGTCTGTGTATAATATATATCCGTCTGATGTCCTAGAAATTTTAATTCCCAGGATCACATCAGCTATTCCCATATCTTTCATATCAAATTTGCTGGATAACACGTTTTTGGTAGACTGAATCATATCATGATTACTACCAATTATCAGCATATCGTCTACATAGAGACACACAATGACATATCCTTTTTGAGTTGATTTGGTGTACACACACTTATCACACTCATTGGTTTTGAACCCATTTGACAACATTTCTTTGTCAAATTTCTCATGCCATTGTTTCGGTGCTTGTTTTAATCCGTACAAGGATTTTACAAGTTTGCACACCTTCTGTTCTTGTCCAGGAACACTAAACCCTTCTGGTTGTTCCATGTAAATCTCTTCATCCAATTCACCATTCAAGAATGCCGTCTTTACATCCATTTGATGTATTTCAAGACCAAATAGCTGCTATGGCTATGAGCATTCTTATCGATGTGATGCGAGTCACCGGTGAATAGGTGTCAAAGTAATCAAGGCCTTCCTTTTGTCTATAACCTTTTATGACAAGTCTCGCCTTATACTTATCTATTGATCCATCCGTTTTCATCTTCCTCTTTGAATATCCATTTGTAGCCCAGCGGCTTACAACCTGGAAGATCAGACCAACTCCCAAGTATGGTTCTGTAGGATTGAATCAATCTCACTATTTATCGCCTCTTTCCAAAGAGGTGCCTCAGGAGAAGACATAGCTTCTTTATAGCTTTGAGGCTCATTTTCTAACAGGTATGTCAGAAAATCGGGACCAAACGACTTAGACGTTCTAGCTCTTTTGCTACGTCTAGGCTCGATTGTCTCAGTATTAACACGTTTATCTGATTCTAGGTCAACCTGATCACTGTCCTTGACAGCGTCGGTCGTTCTTTTGAGAGACCTGTGCGCTGTCTTTCCTTACAAGGAAACGTCTCTTCAAAAAATGTCGCATTCCTTGACTCAATTATCATCTCCGATTGATGTCAGGAATCTCCGACTTGTGTACCAAGAATCGATACGCACTACTGTTGCGAGCATATCCAATGAATATACAATCAACAGTTTGGGGTCCTATTCTAACCCTTCTTAGGTTTAGGAACCATTACTTGGCAAGACACCCCCACACTTTGAGGTATTTGTAGGAAGGTACAAAACCTTTCCACAACTCATATGGTGTCTTGTCCAACCTTCTGTGAGGAAGCTTGTTAAAACGTAGTTCGCGGAAAGCAAGCTTCCCCCCACAAGTTCTGGGGTAGTCCCGAACTTGTCAACATGGCGTTCATCATTTCCTTCAACGTTCGGTTTTTGCGTTCTGCAATTCCGTTCTGTTGAGGAGAATAAGGAGCAGTGGTTTCGTGAATAATTCCGTGCACAGAACAATATTCACCGAATGGCGAAACGTATTCACCCCCTCTATCACTCCTGATTCTTTTGATTTTCTTGCCAAGTGGTTTTCAACTTCGTTCTTATAGTGTACGAAGCTCTCAATTGCTTCGGCTTTGCTTCTCAGCAAGTACACATAACAGAATCTTGTGCTGTCATCGATAAAAAGTGACAAAGTACTTTTTACCGCCTCTTGTTTGCACAATATTCATGTCACATACATCAGTATGTACAAGTTCCCCAGCGGTTCAGAACTACGTTCTATAGAATGAAATGATGTTCGATGCATTTTTGCTTCAACACATGCTTCACACTTATGTTGGCCATCAATTGCAAACTTAGGTATAAGGTCCATGTTAATTAATTTACGCATAGTATCATAATTAACATGTCCTAACCTCCCATGCCATACATTTTGTGACACAATAATATAAGCAGACGAACTAGCTTTATTAATAGCACGGTTAACAGTCATTACATTTAGTTTAAACAGGCCCTCAGTCAGGTAACCTTTTCCTATATACATATCATTCTTAGTCATACAAACTTATCAGAAACAAAATACAAGCTTAAAAACCAGCCTTACTAAGAAGAGAACCCGAGACCAAATTCTTCCGAATATCTGGAACGTGCAGTACATTCTTCAATGTTAGCTCCTTTCCGGATGTCATCTTCAGAACCACTGTGCCTTGTCCAACCACCTGAGAGGTAGACGAGTTTCCCATTGTCAGATGATCGCCGCCATCGACCTTCTGGTACATGGAAACATCTTACTGTCTGCACAGATATGACGAGTAGCCCCAGTGTCTACCCACCATTCTCTCGGATTCCCAACTATGTTGGCTTCAGTTACCACTGCTGATAGTTCCATCTCTGAGATATCATCAGTCAGCTGCTCGCCTTCAGTGACATGGGCCTCATTTTCTTCTTTTCTTGCCCTTGCCCTTGAACTTCTTGTTTCTGCAGTCCTTTGACATATGACCGCTCTTTCCACAGTTGTAGCATTTTCCCTTGAACTTCTTGTTCCCAGAGTCAGCTCCACTGTTCTTTCTCTTTTTGCTACCCTTTACACCTTCAATGATGTTGGCCTTAGACTCCAGAGTCTTGTAGCTAGCCTTCTCGGACATCCTGTTGTCCTCCTCGATTCTCAATCGAACACTGAGGTCTTCAAGGCTCATCTGCTTCTTTTTGTGTTTCAGATAGCTCCTGAAGTCCTTCCATGATGGAGGCAACTTTTCAATTATGGCGGCAACTTGAAACGTCTCACAAAGTTTCATTCCTTCATCCAGTATTTCATGAATGATTAGTTGCAGTTCACCCAACTGAGACATCACCGTCCTTGAATCTACCATTTTGTAGTCCAGGAACCTACCCACGACAAATTTCTTTTGTCCGGCATCTTCAGTTTTATATACTTCTTCTCGAGAGATTCCCAGAGAATCTTCGCAGAAGTCATGCCTTGGTACACATTGTACAGGGTATTGTCAAGACCACCCAAAGGTAGTTCTTGCATAAGAAGTCTCCAGACATCCAAGTCTGTTCTCGCTCTTTCCTTGGCCAATTGGATTCACCTCCACAGGACCCGGAGGATCTTTGAGGAATTTTGCCAACTGGAGAGTTGTCAGGTAGAACAGCATCTGATCTGCCATTGTTTGAAATTTGCCCCACCAAATTCTCCGGTTTTTCTCCATGAGAGACCGGTACCGTGATATTTCCGCTAGCCATATGTAACTGGAAAATCAACAGGGTCAATTAGTCTACGAAAGACAAATTGCACAATGATCAACGAATGATCTTGTTCAAAGTGATATACGATAAATGTAGATGTATATAATTCAATCAAGATTGGATGAATTACTTGTGTATTATTACACTTTAAATTCTCAACCAATTATGCAACAATCAAACAATTTCAACTTTATCACTATGTGATGCTTGTGATAATTGAACAACCTAATAATAACTTAAATCTATACTACCAAGATTAATGTGTTAACAGTATATGACTTACTAAGTTAATATTATTTAAGTTTGCAGTTTATAAGAATTACAGGACATTTCGTTAGTGTCGCGTTCGTATCTACGTTCGAACGAGACTGTCCAGTGTGTGTGCGTTCGTGTTGCGTTTGATAACGCGTTCGAACGATAATTCCAGAGAGTTTGCGTTCGAGTTGCGTTTGATAACGCGTTCGAACGATATTCCAGAGAGTTCGCGTTCGAGTTGCGTTTGATAACGCGTTCGAACGAGTGATTCCAGTGAGTTCACGTTCGTGTAGCGTTCTATAACGCGTTCGAACGTTCTTAGGCAGAAGGCTTGCGTTCGAGTTGCGTTTGAAGACGCGTTCGAACGTTCTTAGGCAGAAGGCTGCGTTCGCGTGCGTTGAAGACGCGTTCGAACGCCTACGGGTTTTCATGCACATTCGTATTTTTCCAGAAAATATTTTGTCCTAACATGCGAATCTACAGTCTAACAACACTTAGAGCAATAAGTTCTTAAGATTGTTGGATATTTAGTGTCATTAAACAACAATTGGCATGCAAAACAACAAATCAATTTCAACAAAATCTATAGGCCAAAAACCCTAAACAAAAATATGATACAAATTGAGAAAACAGAATTTACTGAGATCCAAGTCGAGTAGTTCTCTGTCCTTAAGAACTTATTGGCCCCGTCACAGGTGCTCTACGGATCCGAATGGCCAACGTTCTCCCAGGATAACTTGGATGCTTCTTGTCCAAGGTGCACTCCTTGACAAGTATTCGAACTGTGAATATGGTGGATCTCTTCTCAAAACACAAATTGAAAACAAGTGTCTGAATGTATGTTTATTTGCCTTTTCTACCAACTTTTTTACCAACCCCCAAATGTGGAGGGATAGCCTTCTTTTATAAGGCATGGAGGGGTGCCAAAGGGGCACCCCTTGGGGTGGGGTCATAACCCTTCAAGAGTAGTAACCACCCATAACAAAAGCAAAGGACATAAATACCCTTTCTGATAATTGAAGAATTTACAACAAGTTCCAGCGGGTCGAGATGCGTAGTACTTCAAATCACCAATTGAATTTGTATCTCGTAGATTTCATACCCACGCAAAGATAATACCCTTAGCGTTGCAGTTTCAACAACAAATGTACAACTTTATAAGAAAGTAGCCGCGGACAAAACTTCTCAACGAAACTGGCAAGAAGGTTCGCAAGTTTTTGGCATCAGCGATTGCCCCGAACCTTCGACTGGAATCATAATAGCCACGACTGTATGAAAAATGACGAAGTTTTGTAAAACTCTTGCTGCTTGAAACCATCCGTGTGTCCTCCATTCTAAAATATATTTTTCCTGCGGCCCATTGAGCTAGATCATTGATGAGGTCATGCATCACAAACAATGATGAATCTGTTCTTGATTGTTGGAAGAATGACCTTGATTGCGCTCTTGAAAATAATTATGGCCTGATTCTTCCATTCCCTCGCCACTCATATTAGAATGCAGCAAACCCTCAGCCATCCATAGTAATACTATCTCTTTCTCACCAATTCGTAGTCCTTTGGGAGCAATGCACAATGTGAAAAACATCGTTTTAAATGTGCAGGAAGATAAATTAACTTACTCGAAGAGCTCGCATAATATCAACTTCCTTCTTCCGGTAAATCCCATATCTTGTACTCAACACCTTCTTCCAATCACGTGGGTCGTATTTACCCTCGTAACAAACCTCCAAGTGTCTTTGCTGCAATAGGCAAGCCGTTGCACTTTTTCACAATCTCCCTGCCAATTTCTTTCAAGTGTTGGTGCTTGTTGAAATCTTTGGTCCCCAAAGAGTGCTGAGTAAATACAAGAAGACAATCATCAGCAGACAGCCTTTTCAATTCATAAGCTGGAACTGAACTCATTATGGATGCAACACTTTGATTACGAGTTGTGACTATGATCTTACTTCCTGCTGCACCAGCAACAAATGGAAGTCTAAGATTAGTCCAATCACCGTAATTCTCATTCCACATATCATCCAAAACAAGTAGGAAATTCTTTACGGATAATTCATTCTTCAGTTTGACCTGAAGTGAATTGAGATCATCACCAGAGGCAGTCCCCGGAGAAATCGCATTGAGAATTGTTCTTGTGACCCGGACAGCATCAAAATCTTCAGAAACACAAGCCCAAGCTTTTAAACCAAAATGGGATTCTACCATTTTATCAGTGTAAACAAACTGAGCTAGAGTTGTCTTTCCCAACCCTCCCATCCCTATAATAGGAATAACGGAGAGCCCACCATCAGAACTCGAATCATCCTTCAACAACAAATCAACTATTGCCTTCTTCTCATCTCTCTGCCATGTACTTCAGATTCAATCACCAACGACGTTGTCTCTGGCTGTTTCCTTACTCTTTTGGACCTCTCTCCTGAATTTTCCTTCAACTCCAATTGGTCTTTCTGTGTTGCAATCTCTTGCAATCTACCAGTGATCTCCGCAACTTTACATGCCAACATTAGATCCAGGGCTGAATTTGGTGCAGCAAGTGGGAATGAGCTTATGCAACTTACTCATACTAGTTTTGGGTTGTTGATCAGGTTCATTCAACAACTCCCTCCGCAAAGCTTCAGTTGCAAACTCATCTAATATGTCTTCAATATCATAAGCCAAGTTTTGAAGTTCCTCAAGCCAGATTCTCACTGAAGACTCCCTCGTCTGCTTCTCATCTGCATCATCAAGCACAGCTTTGATATTGACCAACATTCTCTCCCACTTCTTGAGATCGGCTTGGATTTGCTCTTGGCGTGCAAACAGCTGAAGTCCCTTCGTAGCCAACTTCTTGAACAACATCTCAAGGGAGAGAGCAAGAATGGTCTCACCAATAATGGACATTTTTTTTAAGGGGAAGAAACGGAAGGGGTTATGGAAATTGAAGAGAAGAATATCGGCAGAAATAGAAGTGATGAAAATAAAGAAAAAGCTTTGGATTGTATTGTGCAGGGTAAGGCAAAAGGAAAGTGCCACACAAAAGAATTGACAATTGAAGGAATTGTGAAGCCAGCTAAGATAGATTTATTTATAATTTATAAATTTAGGGTGATGTTAACTAGTGTCTTAAGGTATTAAGGATTTATTTTTGGTAAGTTTTCTTATCATTTTTATTGGAAATATAAAAAATTATCATCACATTATTTTCATTTTTCCTATAAAAATTTTCCTAAAATTGATCATTAACAAGTGCCCTAAGGGCACTCATTAGCATTTCCCATAAATTTATTGACTGCTGTCTGCATAGATAGATTTATTGACTGAGAGATTTCTTAGGGATTTATTTATTTTATTTTATTATAATACATTATGTATGGGTTATTTTAAAAATTTATATTATGCATATTGTGTATTTTTTGAAATTATTTCAGATTTTATATTCACCAACACTAGTAAATGTGGAATATCCAGATCCGTCCGTAAAATCCTTCAACTTCTTCATAAGATTTCAATATGAATATGGCTTTCAATCAAAATAATTTTGAGAGATGAGTAATATGTGATTTTTCTATTATTCGATTTCGTCCTAATTAGGGAAGTGATGAAACACAATATCCACAATTCATAATTGATTTTCTTATTATGGAGAATTCTTTAGTTTGTTTATTGAGTCTTAAGCATAATGCTTCTTGTTGCCTAATCACCAATAAGATTGATGTGGTAAATCTAAAATGAACTTGGAAAATGGATTTTAGGTTTCAGCGCTTTAGATTCAATAGCTCATGATCTTCCTTGAAGATAGATAACCCTTTAATAAATTTCCTTACTAAATAGGAATATACCTGTCGGGCGTGGGTAGCCATAATTGGAACTTGACCTTAATGAATCTAGGTAATTTGGTTGACATAAACATATGGTTCAATTGGGTTATACTGGATATTTACGTCTGACCATCAGAAGGGGCTTTTGCATATCATCGTGTTCCAGGTTAGCAAACTAATTTATTACACATAAACAAGAGAATCAATTCATCTTTAGAATAATATTGTGTGGAGTCACGAACCCTAGATCTTTGAGTCTTTTCTTTTATTTTCCTAAGTATTTTCTTTTGAGTCTGTTTTTATTTTTAATTAGCAAATTCACATTCAACCAACCAAAAATAATCAATTCCATTCTCCCTATAATTAGATACGTGTAAATAAATAGTATCAATAATTAATAACAACAGTAGGAATTAAAGTCATCGTGGGATCGATATTTTTATACTACTTGAACGATACGTGCGCTTGCGTTTTACGCGTGTGAATGCACCAGTCATAGCTTTCTAGTGGTTATGTCCTAAATTACTCGTATATCTATTAAGCATGTTTATAGACTTCCGATAATTCTCGAATACTCTAATTGTGATACGCTCAAACCAATATCCTTTGACAAATGAAAAGTTAGGTCCACATTAATTCTTGCTACATTTAGATCTCAATTGTTATATTTTTCAAATATTTTCTCAACATAATGAGTCTGAGATAATATGTACCTATCTTATGTTTTGGAAATATTAACTCCTAGGATCACATCAACTACTCATAAATCTTTCATATCAAATTTTCTAGTCAATACTTTCTTGGTAGACTAAATCATCTCTTGATTGCTACCAATTATCAACATATAGTCTACGTAGAGACACATAATGACATATCTTTTAAGTTGATTTAATGTATACTCACTTATCACACTCGTTGATTTTGAATCCACTTGACATCATCTCTTTGTAAATAAGTTATCATTTGTATCTAATAGCATAAAATATAGGTCTAAAGTGTCATCCTATAAGAAGTCATCATCATATATAATTCATATAATAAATAACTCTATTAAAAAAAATTATAACTAATAAATAAATATAATAATAAAAAAATTGATTATTTTTGAAGATAAAAATTATTTTTCCATTTTCTGCAAAGCGTTGGGGACGAGTTGCTTTGGATTTCAAAATTGAAAATTTTATTTTATGTACCTTCTTAATTTATAAAGATGTGGGACTTACTTTTTTTTTTTTTTTTTTTAAAAGTTACTTTAGATTTTTTTTGGTAGAAGCGTCTGCCTCAAATCGCCTCAAGGCGTCATGAGACGAATCTATTGAAAACTCAGCTTAAGGCGACAGTCTTGACACGCTGCAGATGTAGTTTTAAAAATATGCATTGCACTACAACAATTATGGTCTTTAGTAACAATATATAATAGCTTTTTACTTAAAAATGTTATCCAAAATTAATTCCTGTAATATTTTCCAAAATGATGCTACCATTGTAATATTAAAAACATTGAATTTATTTTTAATAACATTTGATATTTATTAATACCAATTTTTACATATGCTATATATAATATTGAATTATATTGCATCTATTTTTTTTTAATTTTTTTTTTGAAAAATTAGAAACTCTGCCGTCAAACCTTTCAACTCGAGCTTAAGTGGAACGAGTAAAATCCTCAGCTACCCGAGACTCTTATTGTAGGGGTTTTTAGGGGGAATACCCGGTAACGCAGCGGAAGCGGCGGAAGATCGAATCTTCCGATTTCAAAACTTTTTCTCGGATTAATTAAATAAACATATTTATTTAATTATCCAATAATCAAATCATGAAATAAAATTCAATAAATCATATTTAAGTGAATTTACCGAATTGCCCTTACACTTGGTATTTTGTCCATTTTAGTCCGAAATTGATCTAATCAATTTTGAATGATTCTAAGTCATTTCTAAGATGAACTTAGCATGTTCAAAACATCAAAACACCAAGGCAACACAAAATCCCAAAATTCAAGTCCTTGGCCGAATGCACCATTAGGTGGGCAATTTGTGCATTTTGTTCATTTCATGCATCAAAACACATCAAGAAGATGTAATCAATGAACATGAAACTTTATATGCATCATATACACATCCAAATGCACAACATATATGAAAAGCCCCAAATTTGGAATTGGTTATGAACCCTAATTTTTCAATTTCATCAAATTGGACAAATTAGACCAAATTGGTTAAATCCAACACTTCAATCATCTTTCTTCCATCCAATCAAAGTCTCAACACAATGAAACAACTCAAGATCAATCTAGGTCATCTAAGAGTGGGTAAACAACTCTAGATTAGCAACAAGGTTTCCAAACCACAAAAGAACACTATTACTACAATAGCCATAAGCTTCCTTCATCACACATGCTCTCACACTTTCTCAAACTTCATCATCAAAAACAAAAAGAATAAAGAAAGAAATAATCAAGAACATCATATGTTAAAGCCTAGATCCTAAGGACAATTTCCTTTTAATTGCATGTCACGACCCCCTCCCTAGGGCGGGCCCAACCCTAGAAAGAGGTCCGCGATCAACTTCAGCTCGAGCACTCTATATGCCGAATCAACCAAATTAAAATACACAATAATACATCACAAATTACAAACTCATAAAGTATACACAACCTTTATGATTACAACACAAGACTTAATCAAATGCAAATGACGACTCAAATGTCTGGACCAACTCGAAAATACGACTGTGGCACGTGGATACCAATCTGGTACTGCTCCTGCTATCTCACGAACTACCTGAAATGTTTGGGGGAAGAGGGGAATGAGCTTAAAAAGCTCAGCAAGTAAGCACTCATTCTCTCAACAAGACCTCACCAACAAAATAAGATTATATAATAAATATGAGTATATATATATATATAAAATATATATAATTATATATATAACAACTAACTCAGACACAAAACATACTCACAACAGCACATCTCAATCAATCAAGGTTTGCTATCCGGATTCGGTATAATAATGGATTGAAACCAATGGGAGAGTACCTCATCACAACTCCCAAGGTTTCCCTCTCTATCAAAACCAATGGGAGAGTATCTCATCACAACTCCCAAGGGTTACCACCAACTCGAACCAATGGAAGAGTGTCTCATCACTACTTCCAAGGTTTATCAATATCTCAAACCACCTGATGTCTCATCACATCTATCTCCAACCATTATCATACTAAATCCGGTGGAAGCATAACAATAATCTCATACATCATCCAATACAACACATCTCATCTCATTCATCCATCAACTTATCTCAATATCACATAATACTCAATATTTCAATTCATAGTATGAATATACAATTTATATCTCAAATTAGTATTCATCATTATGTTCTCAAGTTACCGATTTCTTAATCAATTTCCAACGAACATATATAAATATATATGTATATATATATATATATATATATATTATAATACAATATATGAAAATAACATATAATGTCATCACAACAATCATCCCTCAACAATACAAACATCCATCAAACATAGCTGCCACTCCGGGTCTAGTATAACAGAGGTCTGAAATATACTCAATGAGGAAGCCCCTGTACTCCCACATATCAAAACCAATAGGAGTGTACCTCAATGACAACTCCCAAGGTTTCCAACCATATCAACTCGTAAAATGTGAGTAAAATATACTCAAAGAGGAAGCCCCTGTACTCCCACATATCAAAACCAATAGGAGTGTACCTCAATGACAACTCCCAAGGTTTTCTATCATCTCATATCATCTGATGTATCATCACATCTCATCTCAAATCCGACCACTATTATACCAAACCCGGCAGCATATCCCACAAACACACATCATCCAATACAATCCCATCTCGCATCCAAACAAATCAAAATCATCTCAACAATCATGATTTCATATTATCATGCTTTCAATATCTCAATATAATATCTCACAAATATGAAAATATATATATAACAATATATATATTATATATATTATATATATGATAATGCCAATATATATTTATATATATATTTACCAACCCACACAACAACCATCAATCATCAAACAAATGTTAAGAGAATCACCACAGAGTGTACTTACCTCTATCCATGCAAAGCCCTTAATCTCCTAAAAATCGAAAATGTAAAAACGATCAGTCCCTAAAAATCCAAATGTAAAATATACGAAGAATAGTCCCATTATATCCCAAAATTTATTTATCCCTACTTTAATCATTTATACGCCCAAATAGTCCTAAAATTCTTAAATATTACTATTTAATCCCTAAATAGCAGATTTTACAGTTTTACCCTCTTAATTATGCAAATTTACAATTATATCCAAAACTTCCAATTCTATCATTTACACCCCCAAAACGGTAATAATTACATACCGAGCTCCAACGATCTCCAAAATCTCAAAGAAAGATCCACGGGTCAGCCAATATCTCAATGATCACTGCGACGGCTTCGGAACTTGCTGATACGCTTAACGAGGAAAGCGGGCCCCACAACGAAGATCGGGCCCCACAACTAAAAAGCGGGCCCCACCACCAGAAACTTTCAACGGTGGATATATATATCAAAACGCTCAAATTTCGAGAGCAATAATCTGATGCGATCGGATCGTCGATCCAACGGTCAGATCTCAACTTCCAATACAATCCCGAATTACCGGTAGATATAAAACGGAAAACAACCCAAACGATGTCGGATCGGGACGTGACCACCGGCGTTGGAAAGTCTCGGCCTGAAAAGTGTTCACTCGCCGGAGGTGGTCGTCAGAAGTGGCCGGAGGTGGCCGGAAATGCAGAAGAATCGGCGGAGAGTGGCGGCGCGTCCGGCGTCCGATGGACTCGATCTTGGCGGCGCGGAAAGCTTACGGCGGCAGCTTTCTGAGGTCCGGCGCGTGGTGGCTGATGGCCGGCGGTGATGAAGCGGCGGCGGCGGCTTGCGGAATTTGAAGTTTCAGTTGTGAGAGAGAAGAGAAGAAGAAAGAAGAAAGAAAATTAGGAAGAGAGAGAAAGAAATGAAATGAAACTCCCCACACGTTTTTTTTTTTTTTATAGCCAACTTTTTTTTTTTTTTTTAGGTATTACAATCTACCCACCTTACAAAAATTTCGTCCCCGAAATTTCTCAATCCTCAAATAGTTCTGGATATTTCTCCTTCAAATCATGTTCCACTTCCCAAGTCGCATCCTGAATGTGATGATTAGTCCACAAAACCTTTACAAGAGAAATGCATCTGGATCTCAACTCTTGAACCTTCCAATCTACGATCTTCACACGCTTTCCTTATAAATCAAGTTCTCGCTCGACTCCTTCGGTTGACTCTCAAGAATCGGAGAATGGTCTAGTACAATCTTCTTTAGAACGAATACGCAAAACACTAAATGAATCCTTTCTAATCACGGTAATAATGCTAGATGATATGCCACTTTTCACACTTTCTCCAAAATTCGAAAGAACCAATACAGCTTGGCGAAAACTTTCTCTTCCAGACAAAACTCAATCCTCCCTTCTAATAAGAAAACTTTCAAAATACTATATCTCCAACTTGGAACTGAAGGTCATACCCCCTACTGTTTACCAAACTCTTCTATCGTTCTACTCAACCAACAGTCTCACTCGGATCAACCTGATCTTATTAGTCATCGATCTACCAAGTCTGAGCCATGAATCTGTCTGTCTCCAATCTCACTCCAATAAACAAAAGTTCTAAATTGCCTCTCTCGTAAAGCCTTAAATGAAGTCATGTCGATTCTAGTCAAAAAGCTATACTTATAAGCAAACTCGATCAATGCAAATGTTCACCCCCAACTCCCATTTATGTCACAACACACAACCTGAACAAATCTTCTAACATCTGAATAGTCCGCTCTG
This sequence comes from Zanthoxylum bungeanum, assembly GCA_019454045.1. Lineage (NCBI taxonomy): Eukaryota > Viridiplantae > Streptophyta > Magnoliopsida > Sapindales > Rutaceae > Zanthoxylum > Zanthoxylum bungeanum. The sequence goes on along the minus strand of SKCR01032733.1, from coordinate 46,231 downwards.
ACTGACCGTCTGTTTGAGGGTGGAATGAGGTGCTCGTATAAATCTTTGATCCGATAGTCTTCTAGAAACTCTCCCGAAAATGAGAAGTAAAACCGAGAACTCTATCCGATACAATCGATAAGGGTACACTATGTAATCGTACAATTTGCTCCACAACTAAACATCACTAGTCTCTCTGGTCCCCACGTAACTCGAATCGCTAAAAAGTGAGCAGACCTATACAATCGATTCCCTGCTACACAAATTGCATCATAACCATACAGCGTCTTCGACAACCATACCACAAAATCCATCACGATATTTCTGAATAGATACATATTTCAACTCTATCGATCATTATGCATCTCACACTCATTATCATATGAATAATGTCCTCAATTATTATCATTATTCTAATCTGTGCCCCCAACTGACGAACCAGCTATCTTGTCTCCAAAGGTAAAGGCTCCACCTAAGGGTCCCGCTCATACAACAACTGTAACATGCTTTTAGCAGTTTACGCAAAATCCACCAACTTAAGATTCCCACTACCGAAAAGAGGATTGCATGTCCCTCATACATCTGCTTTACATCTAATCATCACGACAATTATTATCCCTTTCAATTATGCATGGACACTGTGAAAACGTCTTTTCACGAAGAAATTATTGCTATCACCCTATAAAGAAATGCATAAGTTCTTAGGGAATTACTCAAATTTCTTTCATGGCATCCTCATCTACCAATCCTAATCCCTGTTCAAAATCTGCTAGAGCTAAGGTGATATACCAAAAGCTTTGTAAATGGCCAGTCACTGATCGTGCAATTATAGACTCTAAATATGTTCGAGACCTTAGGAGAGACATCTACAATTGTCTCAATGAAGCTCCATCCGCTCTTCTGCCCAAGGAGATTGCAATGGATATCATGGCAAGAGTCCTACAAACTTCTTGAGATGGTGTTTCATTCTCAGAACCATTTGGAATGGAAAAACAGATGGTTTAATCCAATACAAAAATAATTCTGCGATTGTTCACTGCGGATATCACAGATTCCATTCCACAGTTTTTATCAACAGTCAGGATTTCTTCAATCATTGCCAATGGAGTCTCGGCACCTTATTTGAACTTGGTTTCCTAAATGGATTTATCCTTGGACCGAGTCCAATCCATCCCCACTATCCTGGTATCTCAGAAGCCATCCTAAGTGAGCTTCCTCCCTTCGTCAGTAATATCTTATATCGTTGGTATCAACGCCACAAAAGTATTACTGTCTGGATCGAAACCATTACTCCAGAATGGTCAGACGACTATTCACTTATTTACCACCCAATTCATCTAATAAGAATCATACCATCACATCAACTCACTAATTGGAGACTCAGTAGTTGGCCATCTAGACCAAAGCTTAGAGCTTACTACGGATACGATGATATTTTCCCAGCAGATATTACCTTTCGTCAATCCTGTGATCTTAGAGCTCTCTCCGCAGACTCAGTCCGTCGAAGCCTAGAAAGTAATACCAATGATAGAGCTGGCAACTCTTCACTACTATCGAAGAGTCATCTAGAAGTATCGTCCAAGGTTACAATAAAATCAAGTTTCCCGACAGTCTCGAAATCCAAGTCATCGACGGTCTCATTCCAATGTCTCTACGTGCGAAACGCCAATGGGAAGATTACCAATTCGAAGATGATCCTGTCCTTGCAACACAACCAAGTTGTTATATTCCATAATGTAATGATAAATCTTATATTTTGTTGCTGCTTGGTAATCAGATCATTTGTTTGCTTAAACAAAAGTGTCAATAAACTCTTATTCCTTCTTTCTCAAACACCAAAATTCTAATGTCTTCGACTTATTCACTTACGACGATGTTATAACTACGACAGAAAATTCACATTAGGTACCACTGTAGAAATCACGTCAGATACAACTACGGAAATAGCGAAATGGGCAACTGTCGAAACTACTGATGGTATAAGTCTAAACTCCTCATTATCCTCAACAATCGGATTAACACGAAATAAGTTATAACAATTTCAAGATCTATCGGCCGAGTGTGAGGTCTATCTACATTATTACACGTCATTCTCGCGTATCGTCAAACTATCTCTCTCCCACGTTGAGTACCAGTACCACGGCCACGTCCAGACATTTTTCTACAGACACAAAACTACCCTTTTAATACCCTCATATAATGCAACGTGTCTACAGAACCTAAAACCCTAAGCTCTGATACCAAATCTGTCACGACCCCCTCCCTAGGGCGGGCCCAACCCTAGAAAGAGGTCCGCGATCAACTTCAGCTCGAGCACTCTATATGCCGAATCAACCAAATTAAAATACACAAATAATACATCACAAATTACAAACTCATAAAGTATACACAACCTTTATGATTTACAACACAAGACTTAAATCAAATGCAAATGACGACTCAAATGTCTGGACCAACTCGAAAATACGACTGTGGCACGTGGATACCAATCTGGTACTGCTCCTGCTATCATCCCGAACTACCTGAAATGTTTGGGGGAAGAGGGGAATGAGCTTAAAAAGCTCAGCAAGTAAGCACTCATTCTCTCAACAAGACCTCACCAACAAAATAAGATTATAATAAATATAAATATATATATATATATATGAAAATATATATAATTATATATATAACAACTAGCTCAGACAAAACATACTCACAACAGCACATCTCAATCAATCAAGGTTTGCTATCCGGATTCGGTATAATAATGGATTGAAACCAATGGGAGAGTACCTCATCACAACTCCCAAGGTTTCCCTCTCTATCAAAACCAATGGGAGAGTATCTCATCACAACTCCCAAGGGTTACCACCAACTCGCCACCAATGGAAGAGTATCTCATCACTACTTCCAAGGTTTATCAATATCTCAAACCACCTGATGTCTCATCACATCTATCTCCAACCATTATCATACTAAATCCGGAAGCATAACAATAATCTCATACATCATCCAATACAACACATCTCATCTCATTTCATCCATCAACTTATCTCAATATCACATAATACTCAATATTTCAATTCATAGTATGAATATACAATTTATATCTCAAATTAGTATTCATCATTATATTCTCAAGTTACCGATTTCTTAATCAATTTCCAACGAACATATATAAATATATAATATATATATATATATATATATATATATATATATATATATTATAATACAATATGTGAAAATACATATAATGTCATCACAACAATCATCCTCAAACAATACAAACATCCATCAAACATAGCTGCCACTCCGGGTCTAGTATAACAGAGGTCTGAAATATACTCAATGAGGAAGCCCCTGTACTCCCCCATATCAAAACCAATAGGAGTGTACCTCAATGACAACTCCCAAGGTTTCCAACCATATCAACTCGTAAAATGTGAGTAAAATATACTCAAAGAGGAAGCCCCCGTACTCCCACATATCAAAACCAATAGGAGTGTACCTCAATGACAACTCCCAAGGTTTTCTATCATCTCATATCATCTGATGTATCATCACATCTCATCTCAAATCCGACCACTATTATACCAAACCCAAACCCAGGCAGATATCCCAACAACACACATCATCCAATACAATCCCATCTCGCATCCAAACAAATCAAACTCATCTCAACAATCATGATTTCATATTATCATGCTTTCAATATCTCAATATAATATCTCACAAATATGAAAATATATATATAACAATATATATATATATATATATATATATATGATAATGCCAATATATATTTATATATATATATATTTACCAACCCACACAACAACCATCAATCATCAAACAAATGTTAAGAGAATCACCACAGAGTGTACTTACCTCTATCCATGCAAAGCCCTTAATCCTCGCTAAAAATCTGAAAAATGTAAAATTACGATCAGGTCCCTCAATTAATCCAAAATTACGATTTTACCCCTATACTTTTCCGATAGGCCCAAATAGTCCTAAAATTCTTAAATATTACTATTTAATCCCTAAATAGCAGATTTTACAGTTTTACCCTCTTAATTATGCAAATTTACAATTATATCCAAAACTTTCCAATTCTATCATTTACACCCCCAAAACGGTAATAATTACATACCGAGCTCCAACGATCTCCAAATATCTCAAAGAAAGATCCACGGGTCAGCCAATATCTCAATGATCACTGCGACGGCTTCGGAACTTGCTGATACGCTTAACGAGGAAAGCGGGCCCCACAACGAAGATCGGGCCCCACAACTAAAAAGCGGGCCCCACCACCAGAAACTTTCAACGGTGGATATATATATCAAAACGCTCGAAATTTCGAGACAATAATCTGATGCGATCGGATCGTCGATCCAACGGTCGGATCTCAACTTCCAGTATAAATTCCCGAATTACCGGTAGATATAAAACGGAAAACAACCCAAACGATGTCGGATCGGGACGTGACCACCGGCGTTGGAAAGCTCTCGGCCTGAAAGTGTTCACTCGCCGGAGGTGGCAGGAGGTGGCCGTCAGAAGTGGCGGAGAGGTGGCCGGAAATTGCAGAAAGAAGAGAGAATCGGGGAGAGTCGCTCATTCGGCGGAGAGTGGCGGCGCGTCCGGCGTCCGATGACGTCGATCTTGGCGGCGCTGGAAAATCTTACGACGGCAGCTTTCAGATGGTCCGGCGCGTGGTGGCTGATGGCGGCGGTGAAGCGGCGGCGGCAATTTGAAAAAGTTTCAGTTGTGAGAGAGTGAAAGAGAAAGAAGAAAGAAAGAAGAAAGAAAAAATTAGGAGCGAGAGAGAAAGAATTGAAAATGAAATCCCCACACGTTTTTTTTTATAGCCAACCTTTTTTTTTTTTTTTTTTTAGGTATTACATAGCAAGTGGGAAAAACTTACTAAAATCCAAGCTTTCTTTGATTTCTTCTTTCTTTCTCACAAGCTTCTTTTGCTTCCATTAATGGAGTTTTTCTTTAAAGTGATTAGGTTAATGAAATGAAGATGAAATGAAAACAATATATACTTGAGGCAAAATAACCCATGGCCGAAATTTACCATAATATTAGCCAAATTATTGTCAATTTCATTTCATTTGAATTTGTCTAACTTTATGTATAAATATCTCAAAAACACTTTATGGGATATTTATACTAAGTCAACAATTGCAACAAAGAAGAAATATAACTTTTATATCTTAGTGTATGGCCGAAATTGACATAAAAAAGGAAAAAATATTTTTCATTTTTCAAACAATTTTGAACAAATATCTTAAGAAGTCAAAATCAATTTGACAACATTTTCCTTTAATGTATAAGTCAACAATTGCAACTTATAATCATTTCCTAACTTTATCATTTGGTGATATATTCATATTTTAATTATATTAATCATTTAACAATTAAATAATTAATTAATTAATTAAATACAAATATATCAAATATATGTATTATATTTACTTTAAATATCTCAATACATATATTGATGATATATGTCAAATACCTTTATTTGACCATTTATTAATGTGTATTTAATAATATCATATATTAAATACAAACACATTAATTAGGAAATGACGGTTCGGCCCGTTCGCATGTATTTTTCGTTTAACGATTAAACGATTTATAAATAATCATCATTATTCATAAATGTTGCTCTAGTGCTCTACGAGTATGTTTCATTATTGAGACTCTCTAGATCAGGTATATCCGTCACGAAATCCAATTTCATGTGCATAATCTATCCACCCGTAGATTATGACGATCACAGATAAACTAGCTGAATCATACAGGTCGAGGTCATTGCATACGTATAATCCCTCCGTCACAGGTATCCGGATAATCCCAGAGATATAGATGTAAACGTCAAATCTCTATAGGTATTATCCCGTCGACGTATCTATTAGCAATCTCTAAATAACATTCGGAACTTACTTCCGAAGTATACTGTGGCCACAGATTTAACAGACTGCTAAGTTATTGGACTACCTATGCTCTGTACACAGAACTGACAGATCCTATCTTGACACACACAGGATATCCTGAGGATCTGTCCACACCCAACGAACAGGCGGAGGTCTGATCTAAATAGATCGGTGACGTGACTGCCATCTAAGTGTGGAGGATGTCTCATACATCCACAGTGGTATCTCAAGTCGAAGGACCACTATGCTACTCAACCCAAGAAGATTCTTATTGACGTTGATGTACGATATATTAAGAATCTTCGGTGAGCCGTTCAGTGTTTATCTATTATAAATACCTACACGTCTATACGAGTCTCCCTAGACTCATGGTTCATTGGGATAAACCATCGGACCAAGTCTCGATATATGACATGTACTGGTCTCTACAGATTTGACTAACCGACCCATGTTAGTGAATCTTGACCAGGAACTTTATTTGATAATATACATATATACATATCTATATATATATATATATATATATAGCAATAACACTTCCCAATGTCAATTACAAATTATCTTTGTAACTGTGTATTGCATTAGATATTATCGGGTCTTTGTCTGATATATACATATCACTAAATCACATTTAGTTTCAATCTAATCGTAATCAGATCGAATACGTATATAAAAACAAGAGGTGCAACCAATAAGTAAGTATTATTATGGGAAAAGGGGATGTTCGTATTCATGATTCATACATAAATACGGTCCGGATTGGCGCTCTGAGCACCAACCCCAACACTTATAGAAATGCACATCTGGACTCGAACCCAATACTTGACAACTAAGTCATAAACCCTTTGGCACAAACATCAAAAAAAAATATTACAACTACTACAATAAATTGGACAATTTACGTCAAAAATATTTTCGATGCTAATAAATTATTTAGCATCAATTTTAAAATTTGATGTAAAAGTTTAAACTTTTAGTATCATAAATTTTTTTTCGACGTTAAAGGTCAACCTTTTAGTGTAGAAACTATTATTCGATGCTAAGTCTAATCTTTTGCGTCGATATTATTTTCAAGGTTAAAGGTTCATGACAACACCACTGACAACCTCTTTACCTTTAACGTCGAAATACATATTCGATGCTAAGAGTTGTACCTTTAACGTTAAAACTGTTATCAACGCTAAATGTTTCTGACAACTCCACCGTCAACCCATTACCTTTAGCGTCGAAAAAAATAATTTGACTCTAAAAGATTAATTTTTTAACGTCGAATTTTCCTAATTCGACTCTAAAAGTTCATTAAAATCCCAAAAGCAGCAATTCCCCTTCCACTCTTTCTCTCCTCTACAAGTTTTACTCCTAATTTTCCTATAAAATTTTCAACAAAACTCTAAATTTTCACAAGGTAATTTTTATTCAATCTCTCTTTATTTTTCCTTATATTTGACTCACTCTTACTTAATTAATTTTAGTTTAATCTCTCTAAAAAATTAGGGTTAATTTTATATAATTATCTTCATTATATATATTATGTTCAGTAGTTAATTCGTTGTTAGTTGATTATAATGCATATATATATGTGAGTAAGATTAGTTTATTTTGTCATTAATTAATAATTATAATTTTATAATTTTAATATAAAAATACATGTAGAATTATTTATAATATCTAATAATTAAAAAATAATAATGTCTAATAATTATAACTTCATATTTATACATTGTGTGTGTTAGTTAATTTGTTGTTAGTTGATTATGATGTATATATGTGAGTAAGATTACATTGTTTTATAATTAATAAATTAACTAAATATGTATGCTTAAATAAATAATTAATGAATTGGTGATGTTGATAGGTTTAATATAATGTTTAATAATTATATTTTTATACATAGATATTTGGCTGAAATGGATAGAAATTAGATGAGTTCGGTGGATAGATTGAGTGTTGAATACTGTAATGGAGTTTATATGTTCATGAAATCAACAAAGCAACACATTGATGCAGAAGGTCGTGTTCAGTGTCGATGTATAAATTGTTTGAATAGGAAAAGAAAAAAGTTAGATGATGTTGAAAATAATTTATATTAGGAATATTACCAACTTACCGTACGTGGATTTTTCATGGTGAACAATATAATTCTCAATCATAATTTAATCATTCTGGTGAAAGGAGTAGTAGTTACCATCAACATTCATACAAAGAGATAACTGATGCTTTGCGGGACATACAAGGTCCACAATCCAGTCATAGTGTTGGTGATGACATACCTGTGTTAGATGGAAATGGTCAAAATTTATTTAGTCAACTACTTGAAGAGGCAGAAAAAATACCATTTAAGGTGCTGAGATGTCGATCTTGAAATTAATTGTGAAACTATTACACATTAAAGTGATGAACAAAATGACCAACAAAATGTTTAATATGATGCTAGACTTATTTGGCCAAATGTTAACGGTTGGCAGCGAATTACCTAAGTTGTATTATGAGGCAAATACAATATTGTGTGATTTGGGAATGAGGTATGATTCCACTGATGCTTGTATGTATGATTGTATATTTTTTTATGCCAAGTATAAATCACTTGAATTTTGTCCGATTTGTAATAAAAGTCGATACAAAGTCCGTGGTCTTGGATAGAAAGTTCCTCAGAAGATATTACGATATTTCCCATTAACGTCTAGGTTGCATAAGTTATCCATGTCACGACAAACATCAACTAACATGAGGTGGCAACACAAAAAGAGGATCGGTGCAGATGGAATATATAGACATCCACCGGATGGAACCGGGTAGAATGAATTTGATGATATATGCCATCATTTCACCGAGGACCCCCGTAATGTCGGGTTAGGCCTCGCCTATGATGCTTTTAACCCGTTTGGGAATATGTACAACTCTTAAAGCATGTGACCCGTAATTGTTATTCCATATAACTTACCTCAATGGAAATATATGAATGATCCATTCATATTTATATTATTATTTATCCCTAGTCCACGTTCCCTTGATAAAAATATAAATATTTACTTGAGACCATTAATTGAGGAGTTACAGACATTATGGAATGTCGGTGTGCATACATATGATGCAACTACTTAGTAGTAGTTTCAAATGCATGGTGCATTATTATGGACTATTAATGATTTTCCAACTTATGGTTCATTTTCTAGATGGAGCATTAATGGATACATGACATGCCAAGTTTGTGTAGGTGAAACAACTTCGTAGTAGTTATGAATAAAATAGGATACACAGGGCACATGCAATTTCTTGAGTTGAGTCATCATTGACAGAGAAGTAAATTATTCAACGGTCAACTAGAATCTCGAAATACGCCCACTGCATTATCTAGATTTAACTTACTTTGCCAACATCAACATCTCAGAGATAGCACACCCAGAAAAAATCCTATTAAATAAAGATAATAAAGATAAAAATCGAAAATGTCAACCTGAGGAGTTAAATTGGATGAGAATAAGTATTTTCTTTGAGTTAAAGTATTGAGGGAGTATGAGTCTACGATATAATTTGGATGTAATGCATATAGAAAAAATATATATACAAGAGTTTAATAGTCAAATTTTTCAACATTCCGGGTAAGACAAAAAGACATTGAAAATGCTAGATTAGACCTACAAGATTTTAGACTTCACAGTGAAATGTACTTAAAGGCCACTCCTTAAGGTCTTATTAAGCAACCTGCTAGTTACATGCCAACTCAATCAGAGAGAAAATCATTTTGTGGTTCGCTGAAAATGATGAAATTTCCTGATGTTTATGCATTGTATATTGGACGTTAGGTGAAAGATGATATGATAACTGGGTTAAGAGTCACGACTATCATATGCTTCTTGAGATTCTCTTTCATGTTGACATTCGATCTTATCTGCCGTCAAATGTATGCGACACCGTATTTGATCTATGTGGCTTCTTTAAATAATTATATCAAATGACATTAATCACATCTGTTATTGACGAACTTGAGCGAGGAATCGTGATCCTCCTATACAAGCTGGAGCAAATATTGCCATCCATTTTTTTGATATGATGGTACATCTGGCTATGCATTTACCATCCGAAGCTAGGAAGGGGGGTCATGTCCATTACAAATGGATGTATCCCATTGAGAGGTAATATTAAATTTAAAATATTAATGTTTTAAGTTTTATTTTGCATTAAAATTATTAATCATGGAAATTATATGTAATAATTGTAGGGCTTTGGGACATTACAAATAATATGTGAGAAACAAAGCGCGTCTTGAAGAGTTTACAGTAGAAGCGGTCCTAATCAGTGAGGCAGTAATATTTTATTCGATGTACTTGTAGAATATTGAAACTCCTTTTAACTGTCAGATAAGAAACTACGATGAAAATGAAATTAATCAACAAGATATCACAGTGTTGCATCAAAATTACATACCGTTTGGATCATTAGGTGTCAAATTGCTAACACTGGAGGAAGTTCAACATGCCCATTGGTTTATATTAAGTAATTACGACGAAATGCAACCATACTTAACTTAAGTCTTGCAGGTACATAAGTTTATCTTTTTAGTCTTATATTTTTTAAAGTCATATGACGCATTTCCAAATTTTTATAGACAACATATTACCATACGATGATGTGGTAGTGACCACAACGTTGATGGAAGACACAAAAAAGAATTCCCTAAATGATATGAGGTAATTGTAAGCCCTATCATTTATTGTTATTTTTATCCCAACAGTAAATATTAAACTTTTTTTTATATTAACATGTAATTATTATCATGTGTTAGATAAATAACCAAGTGGAAAATGGTCAACTAGACCCGTTATCTTCGTTAGTTACATTAGCATATGGGCCTCAAAAGTACACTTACAAATATAGTGGATGCATTGTGAACGAGATTTGATTTCACACTAAGTAGTGAGATGTTTCATATGTTACGCAGAATTATGAAATTATAGTACTGGGAGAACACAATTATGATATTGTTCACTTCTATGGAGTGTTGCAATCAATCATTGAGTTGATAATAGACCCCGACGACGTACAGTGCTATTCGAATGCAAGTGAATTGACATAAACATCATAAAGAAGAGAATTCAATTTCATAATCATCTATATCAATTAATGTTCAATGTTATTGGTGCAAGAATGATCCATATATTTTATACCCATGCACGATTTGTGATGTATATGTCTGATCCAAACCTAGGAAATGGTTGGATGATGACATAGAAGTTACAACATAGGAGCATTTGGACAAACAGAAGAAAAATAGTGTCAAATTCTGATAAGAATAAGTCATGACGACTTTGAAGTTATTGAATAGTTCTTTAATTTACCAAATATTGAAGAATAATAAATCGAGACTGGAGATATCAGGCTAACTCGAGAAAATACAGAAAACATTGATATAATTATCTAGTATCAAGTTAGTGCGGAAGTAGCAAATGAAGAAAAGTTCGAAGATGAAGCTGAAGACGAGTTCGAGTCTTTCTAGGAAATCTCAAATACCGACGATGATGTTGTGTCATATAATAGTGACTAAATTAGTATACGTATATTTATTATTTTCAAAAGTTTACGATTTGATGATATTTCAAATATTATAAGAACTTGTAATATTGTTATAAAAGATTCAATTTATACCAAGGGGGACTTATAATTATATTTAATAATAATATTATTAAAAGATTCAGATGTTCAAGTTTTGGATGGTTAATTATTATTATTATTATTATTATTATTATTATTATTATATTATTATTATTATTATTATTATTATTATTATTATTAATTTTACTTTAGCATCGAATATAGTATTCGACGCTAAAAGATAATCATTTAGCGTCGATTACAGATTTTCGACACTAAAGGTAAACTTTTAGCGTCGATTATTTATTCGACGCTAAAAGTTTTAAAAATTTTAAATCCCTCAAAAATTTTCCTAAAATTTTTATGAACCGCCAAAGTATTAGTGTTGAATTATTCGACGCTAAAATCTAAAAACTTTCGACGTAATAAGGTTATTAAAATCCCCAAATCATATGTCATTCTCTCTCACTCTGTTTTTGTCTCTCACTTCATCTTTAATACGTAAGCTTCCATCATGGGAGGAATTTTGGGCTTTTCCAAGCATATTCCAAGCTCTAGTAAGTCATTCTTCTCTATTCTTTTATTAATTTCAGATTTTTGAGCATGTAACCATAATGCCTATTTAAAAAATTCATGGAATCTTGGGTTAGCATTGACATATGATGCATGATAGAAGGATTATTATTCCTTTTGGAGCTTATAGAATTTGAATCCATGTACTATTTGTTTGAAATCTCAAACTTGAAAAATGGGTGATGACCATAAGCAGTTGTAGTGAAGAGGGATGATGAAGGATGTTTAATTTTGTGTTTTGGGTGATTTGATGATATGGATTAGGTATTATTTTGTTGGAATTATCAAGCTCTGTAATGGACTTGGTGTTGGCCAAATATGGATGAGCTAGAGAGTAAGTTTGATTGTTATTTTTTGGTTATTATTGTGTTGGTGTTTTATTAAATGCTTAGCATGATAATATGAGTGATGATGATAACTATTGTGTGTGTATGTTATGGCCGGGAAGGAGAATAACTGAATTCACAAGTACATAGAAGGTTTGTTGTATGTGATATAGTGATGAAAAATATGGAATTGAAGTGCGGTTTTACATGGTAAATTTTCAATATTGACTGTCTTGCAGTGTAGGCTGGTTTTGTTTTCACTGAACAGGGTGTTTATATTCATTTGTAACTTGAGTTTAAGAATCGAAACTGATATCCCATAAAACCTGACATACAATATACAAGTTAAGGTCCATCATAAATAAATTCCAGCCACTGAAATTTGTTTAATGAAGTGATAATAGGCATATGTTTTGTTTACCAAGTTTAATGTTTAATGAGTGATATTGTTTGTACATGTGTGGCCGAATACATAAAGTAGCGGTTAATGTGTTTTGTATCTTGGATATGTTGTAACCAAGTATATGTGATAGTGTGTTATGAATTGTACATTGAATATGTTTCTGCATGTGTGGCCGAATGAACCAAGCTGTTGTTAATAGCAGCAACTTATTGTTGCTGGTTACCAACAGTAGTAGCAAGTTGCTATTGTTCAAAAAAAAAAAAAAAAACTTGCTGCTGCTATTACCATACGTATACAAATGTATGATTGTGTCTTTGTCATGTTGTAAGTGGGTATCATCATTGTAAATCCTCACGAGACTTTACTCAGACGTATATAAATAGTATTTCAAACAAGGATTTATTTTTATAGTTTCGGATAAATTTTTGGTTTATTATTTTGCAGATGGCATCAGGTTCTCACAAACGAGAAAGTTTGACTCCATCTACATCTGCAAGGATAGAGGCTACTCTTGGGGTCTCCGCTAGCATAGGTGAGTCGAGTACAGTGAAGGCTTGTGGATGCACCTGTGGCCAGACCAGGCCGGCGGTTCGGTTCCGGTTCGGAACCGAACCGGCCGGTTTTCAGTTCCACACTTAAGTGGAACCGAAAACCGCAACCGAACCGGAATTGGAACCGAACGGTTCGGTTCCGGTTCGGTTTAAGTATTTTTTTTTTCAAAATTAATTATTTAAATGAGTAAATGAGATTAATTTTATAAATAAAAAAAATTATTACATTGAAGAGCTTGAGCTTAAATTTTTAAAAATTTAAGTTGCCTACGTATCCTCCAAGGGTGAGAGGAATCAAAGCTCACGTAGTTCCATTACAAGTTTAAGACATATCCCCTTTGTAAATTATAATTTTACAATTAATTATCAATCATCATTATCAGTTGATCTTTCAGCTCCGGTTCCGCTTGCACTTGTTGCAGAAGCATTATCGAACAAATCTTCAAAATCATCAGGGGCATCTTCTTGTTGTCTCAGATCAGCTCGAGTCCAATCATCCACACAAGCTGTTGCTTCTAGAGTGATTGGATGTAATGAAGATCGCCGAGCTTCCAATATATTACCTCCCATGATGAAGACTTGCTCTACCGCAACAGTGGAAATAGGTGCTGTCAAGATCTCTTTAGCAATAATAGATAAAACATGATATATATTTTGATGTCGGTTCCACCATTCAAGGATTTTAAATTTTTTACTACATAAACTTTCATTAGAAAACTCAAAGTTTGTAGATAAATAATTATCTAATTCAGGATTATTAGTTGTCGTATCCCTAGCTTTTTTATTTCGTTGCAATAACCAACGATCCCCTGCGCTAAGTCTTGTTTGAATTACCGGTTCGCTACTACTAGATTGACCTAGTGTTCCTAAGTTATATCTTACAATATAATCATTAAATAAAATAATTAAATCACTTCTTAATTGCGTCATTATGCTCGAAATATCAATTTCATCTAATATTCCTAAATAACCATAATAAGCTTGTAAACCACCACTCAAACCTTCTAATTTAAATCTAGGATCGAAAACAGCAGCAATAAGATAAAGTAAAGGAATTTCAGATGAGCTTGCCATTTTTTTTTTTGAGAAATCAGGAAGAAAAATAAGAAAATTGAATAATTACGATACGAATGATAACAAAATTAACAAATAAATGAATTGAGATTTAGAATAAAAATATAAGAATTATAGAAAATGAAGTAAGATTGAGAATATGAGAATTATAGAAAATGAGAGAATTTAGTATGATGGAATTATGAAAAATGAATCATATTTATAGAATTTTAGAATTTTTTTGATACCAAAAATGCCCCTAAATATAACCGTTTTTTTACCGTTATTAGGGGTACATAAGTAATTTATATATATTAAAAAAAATTAATATATATATATATATATATATATATTTTTTATTAAATTGGGGCAGGGAGCCACCCCAACGGCTACTAGCCGTTGGGGCCAAGCCCCAACGACTAGTAGCCATTGGGGGTTCCTGTAGGAACCGTTTGAACTGGTGGAACCGGAACCGTCCGGTTCCAACCGGTTCGGTTCGGTTCCGAACCGAAACCGTGGTCGGGTCTACCCGTGGCCTGAGGTTAGTTAAGCACGTTAGTGCCCATGACCTCATCCGAATAGAGATATCAGATGATGGAGAAAGATAGATGATTGTGATGGCAATAAAAGCCCTTTTGCGGTTTTAAAGGTGTCTCGTCTCTTACAGTAGTTTCAATGTCCATTTATGTCTTTTGTCTCAACTGAACTACTCATCTTTTTTGCAGACAGATATGTTTGAATTGTGTGATAGGTAAGTTATTCGAATTACAGAAATTCGCGAATTCTTTTTTAAGGTTAGACCTGTTTTAAAAAATGAGTCGCGATAAGTTGTTTCTAAGCTCATGCGGTTGTAATGACATCACTTCTATTAGTTTGTCACCACTTGGATTTTTTCATTACAGTTAGGTTATAAATGTTGAGATTATTGTACATAGATCTTGTTCGGTATATAATTTCTATTTGAAGTTACTGAACTCTAGGCTAATAATTTTCAATTCATTTTGTAGTTTTTTTTTTTAATTAACGGAACGAAATGATAGTTTGTTTTTAAATTTTTAACGCATGTTCTGAAGATCAATATACTTTACCTCCCTAATATTTGAATCCGAGTTTAATTCTTATCATTCTTGGTCTCCATCAAATTTTTTTCCGATTTTTTTTTTTTGAAGACTTACAGAAGCAAGTGCACAATCGACAAGGCTAAAAATGAAGTTGGGAACCTGGGGAGGTTTTGGTAACAAATAGATTATTAAAGTTCTAATTCAAAATTCTAATCATTCAAATTTTTTAAACATAATATGAAAATAAAAAAGAGAATCACTACAATATTATTGACTTTTAATGTTGAAAAACTTTGTCGCTAAAAGTTAACATTTCGTCATTAAAGATCTTCTACATCGAAGTAAAGTTTTAACGTAAAATCTTGGTCGAGAATGGTATTTAATGTCAAAAACTAATTTTGACGCTAAAAATATATCTTCAGCAATGAAATGTTTTTGTCACTAAAAGTATTTATCTTTAGCGTTGAAAATAATTTCGATGCTAAATATCTTCCTCGACCAAAATTTCACGTCAAAATTGTATTCGACACAGAAGACCTTTAGCGACACTCAAGGTGAAAGTAATAAAAAAAATAAAAAAAAATTGCTATAATTAGTTTTAAAAACTAATTATAACAAAATTAACATTACAAATTAATTTCAAACTAAATTTCATTACAAAAGTAATTAAATATTTAGAAAACATAAGAACATCATTATAAATTTGTTATAAAAAATTATAACCAAGATTTTTTTATTGATATAAAATAAAATTACAAAATTCATCACAACAAATAAATATAAAATAGTAAACAAAATGATAAACTAC
Source organism: Zanthoxylum bungeanum (assembly GCA_019454045.1). Taxonomy (NCBI): domain Eukaryota; kingdom Viridiplantae; phylum Streptophyta; class Magnoliopsida; order Sapindales; family Rutaceae; genus Zanthoxylum; species Zanthoxylum bungeanum. The sequence continues at coordinate 29,958 of SKCR01032733.1, read as the reverse complement.
AATTTTCCATATATTTTTTTATGTTTTCTTTATCTTCACTTCCATAGTCTTCATCTTCATCTTCACTTTGATTTTTTTTTTTGGGTTAATAACCGAAGTATTACCTAAGGGTATTGTTGTTTTTTCCCTAAAAAGTCTCGGTCACCACGTGGCTCGATGGGGGGTTGTTAGGTGTGTGGATGCTGGAACTTGGCCGAGGTCTACAATCAGAATTTGTAGAATGGGGGCATTAGTGATACTGCAAGACAAAGGTAGAGTGAGCAGAAGCAGACTACCCACCGGTGTGGTGGGTGCCGGGGGCACTCCGACGCCCAAGTCAGTAGTATGAAATGAGCAGTAAATATGTAAAATATGAAAGTAAGGTTTGAAGTTACCATGACCTCTCTGGGTGGCCGTGAGGGCGGTGATATGTGTTTGTGGGAGTGGGAGGCTCAGAGAGCTTGTGTCAGAGAGCATAAGCTAGTAAGAGAGAAATGAAGAGAGTTGAGAAGCCCCCCTCCCCCCCACTCCATGAAATATGCTTCATTTTATAGGTGGAGAAAGATGAATTCTCTGGTCTGCACATGGGAAATGGGTCCCCATAACATGCTTATTATCTCTGCTTTCGGCGGGGAGAATATTTTGCATGTTGATGAGTGGTAAAACTATCACTATTTCTCACTCATTTAACTTAATATTTTGTATAGTTTCTTGAGTTTTGTGAATATTTTGATGTATTTTGTGTTATTTTGTAGATAAATGATATTTCAGGACATTCTGGAGGTGATTTGGAGCAAAACTGTTAAATTTGGTGAAATTTTGGCAAAAACGATATTTTGGTAATTTTCAGGCGTCCTGACACTGGAAAGCTTCTCCATGCTGAGGTAATACGGTAAGTCTTTTACTATTGCTTTTTAGATTAATCTCCCTTAAAATATGATATATAAACTATTTAAAATTAGATTAATAAAGGATACCGTCATTCCGGACGGTTGGTTATTCAATTTAATCTGATTAACCTGACTTTATGAGGATACCGCCATTCTAGGACGGTTGATTTAAGTTGATATTTCTGCTCCGCCTTATGGCTGGTACATTTGAATTTGACTTAATCAGGATACCGCCATTCTAGATGGTTGGTTTAAAATATCACAAGTTAATATATTATTATTATGAGAGATATCTAAATAGTATATAATAGAAGTTATTTCCTTTTTACCTTAGCATTTCATTTATTTATTTTGTATTTTAAGTTTTTATTAGTTTTAGTTATGTATAGTAACTAAGTTAAATATCTAGGGTTGTGATTAAATCTATATCACCAATTTAAAAAAAGGTTAGATTATAATTAGGGTAATTTAAAGAGTTATTTATTGAGTCATAATCTTAATGCTTTTTATTAACTGATCCCTAATAAAATTGATTAGGTAAACTTAAAATGAACTAGACATAGAGATTTTAAGTTTAAGACCTTAGTCTCAACAACCCACGATCTTCCTTAAGGATAGATAACCCTTTAATAGATTTCCTTACATGATAGACATATACCTGTCGGGCAGGGGTAGTCATAATTGGAACTTAACCTTAATGAATCTAGGTAATTTAATTGACATAGACATATGGTTCAATTGGATTATACTAGGTATTTGTAAATGATCATTCGAAAGGGGCTTTTACATAATTTAGTGTTCCAGATTAATAATTCAATAATTTACCCAACTATGATTTAACTACTTTATCTTTTAATTGATATAGAAAGATTAACAACCCTAGATCTTTGACTATTTTATTTTCCTTAGTATTTTCTTTTGTCTTTTTATTTATTTACTTATTTAGCAAATCTATAAAATCAAATCATTCAAGCAATCAATTCCTTTCTCCCTCAATTAGATATTTATAAATAAATAGAATCAACAATTAATAACAACAGTAGGAATTAAGTCCTCGTGTGATCAATTTTTTTTATACTACTTGAACGATACGTGTGCTTGCGTTATACGTTTGTGTTTACGCCGGTCAAGTTTTGGCGCCGTTGCCGGGGACTTATTTTTCTTGAGTTATTAATTTTGAAGCTATCTAATTTACTTATATCTAATTTTCTTTATTATTATTTGTACTTTTTATTTCTTTCTTTTGTTTTCAGGTGATTAAAAAATGGAACATTTTGAAACATTACGAGCTTTACTAGAAAATGATACACCCCAAATCCGAGAGCAACAGTCTAATTTTCTGAGGCCTGTTGTCCAACCAACAACTATCACTGGAAGCCAGAATCAAGCAATACTACATTTGCTCATCAGAATGAAATGGGGAGATGTGTAATTTGTGATGGTAACCACTCGAGCGATCAATGTATCTACCTTTCAGAGTGGCAGAATTATTGGAATCATTCAAGGTACGAAGATTCATCACATTTTCCATCTATTCCAACATCCATCTATGATCTTTATCAAGAACCAGATCCATCAGAGGAAGATCAGTTGAATGACATGCTAAAAGATTGGCTCAAGAAACAAGAAGCTCAATTTGATGTACAAATACAGAGTCAAACAATGTCTATAGAGAAGATGACAGATCAAGTTAGACAACTAACAGACAAGCTGAATCACATATCTCACGGAGCAAATTCAAATAATACTGAAGAAGCCTTCGAATATCCTAAGATTCATCATGACATCATAACAGAGGACGAGGCTGAATAATATCAAGAATCGGAGGTATCAGTTCAGGAGCCTGCACCAACAAAGTCTCAATTTGATTTTTATTATTCTGACTCTGACGAGGATGAAGAATATGAGTTTCTTTTATCAACTGCACCAATAAGGAAGGATGAAACTTTCCATCCTCAGAATGCAGATCTTGGAGAATGCTTTGCACTAATGTTTGAAGACAATCTACCTAAGCCAATCAGTTCACTCAGATCAGAGGATGAAGACCTAAAATCTGATATTTCTTTACATTCTCAAATTGATATTTCAGGAGCATGTATTTCACAGATGACAGATGAAGAACTGAATGCTGAGATCCTAAAATACATCTGTGAAGAAAAGGTGGAGCAAGAACCAGAGCAAATGGAGGAGCATATGTCTGAACTTAGTGAAGATCCAGTGCATTCAAGAGAAACATCATTGTCTTGGGGAGTACAATTTAGAGATGTTACTCTGAAACTTGACATAATGGAAATTCCATTCCAAGTCAAGCATCATACAAGACCTCTTGATTTTCTTTCTTTCTTTCTTTTCAGGAATTACTGGAGCAACAAAAGTTAAAAAGGTGGCACAAGCACTGAATGAGACAAAATTCTTTTTACCACCTTACCGTTAGAAGAGACCCTTCAAAAGCAACGCACATGGGAATGTCTTTATTAGAACATCCAAAACGATGCTGAAACCGCCTTGACAGATGGATTTTAGTCATGTCTGGCTGAAGACGAAAAATTTAGCGCTAGCAAGGAGGCAACCCATGCAATTTATTATAATTTTTATATTTTGTGTATACATGTTGTAGAGTTTTGTGTGTTATTTTTTATTATTTTTTTGTAGGAAAAGCTAAACCAAAGCATAAGACAGAAGGAATGATGTTTGGCAAAGATGAAAGATAAATCATGAATGATGGCTGAGTAAGGAATGAGTTCCTGAGACGCATCCTCATGAATTTATAATAAGCAAGTGGTGTATTGAGCACACAATTCCGTTGTTTTAATTATTGCTTTGATTTTCTTTTCTTTTGTTTTTATCTTTATTTTCACCGACAAGATTTATTCCTTTTTGACTATCATGATTTATTTTAACGTTCATCTAATAATTATCATTGGCAGATAGTAGTGCTATTATATTACTCACCCATTTCAGGTACTATAAATTCAGTTGGGCATTTCTCTCTACAACATATTCAGATTCACATCCAAATAAGAGAGAGAAAATGGAAGCAACATCACAGGAGAGATTCAAAAGAATATGTATTTTTTGTGGATCTAATCCTGGTAACAAACCAGAATTCATTGAGGCTGCAAAAGAATTGGGGCGAGTGATAGCTGAGAAGAACATGCACTTAGTATATGGCGGTGGCAACCTTGGATTAATGGGAAGTATTTCAAAAGCAGTTCAGGATGGTGGTGAACATGTTTTGGGAATTATCCCAAGACCTTTGGCAAAAGAACAATTAATCGGATCGACAAATGATGATGAACACATCATCTCAGGTATATCTAAACAAAATTAGGAAATGATCAATACAGTAGATGCGTTTATTGCATTGACAGGAGGGCTTGGAACATTTGAGGAACTGTTCACAGTAGCTTCATGGGCACATTTAAACATCCATCATAAGCCCATTTGGTTACTAAACATTGAGCATTTCTTTGATTTTCTGTTTGTTTTCCTTGCGGAAGCAAAGAGACATGACTTCATCACAAAATTAGTGGATGAGATTTTCCTGACTGCTACAAAGGCAGAAGAATTGATTGATCAAATCCTCGCATTTGAACCGAAACTGGATCCCATTCTCTCCAAGTTGGACTGGTGAGACAGCGATCATGGAAAGAAGCGTAAATTGGACATAGATCTTAACCTTTAATTTTCCTGTAGAATTTCAGCTAATCAGGTACTATCTTCTAAACTCTTCTTTTACTATTTAAGACATTGGGGATAATGTCTCATTTAGGTTTGGGGGTGAGGGAATTAGTTGATTATTATCTTGTTTATAGTTTGTGTTATTTTTAGTTCAATTATTTTTCGAAAAATACAAAAAAATGAAAATTTTTCAAAAATTACAAAAATATTTTGCATTCAAGAGAAACATCATTGTTTTGGAGATTACAAATCAAAGTTTCAAGGTTTGGTGTCTTCCTTCACTCACTACCTTTTTATAAGGAAAAACTATGAAGACACCTAGATAATCTTGTTGTGATAGACTAGTTTGGAGGACTCATTGTTTATTCCTGACACCAAGCGATAAGAGCCTAAGAGGCTTGGGTACTTAAGTGAGCCTCGCTCCACCCTCCTTCTAGGGAATCTACAACGGGAAGTCCATTCGACAGTTAGTCACACACCATGACCAGTAAAAATTATTTCTTAATGGTTTTGTTTTTATGTTGACTAAAAAAATGAAATTGGTAAGAAATAACTGAGTAAGGAATTCTCACTCCTGAGACGTATTTCAAACTTATTTCGAAACAAGTTAATTTTTGTTTCTTTCCTTTTGAATTATTTAATTTGTAAATTCTCTATAAAACTGACTAAAATGGATCTCCATATACTTAATTAGCATATATTACCAACATACATAGTAACATACAGACATGAGGCGTATTTGAAAAATTTGTAATATTCAGTACTGTAGTTTAATTGGAAGAAGCATATTAAAAAGTGATGGAATAAAAAAAAATTATCTGAGATCCGAGTTATTAAGTCTGTAAGGGCATTTTAATACCTAATGCCCTAAAACCAACTGGTTTGGGAGTCATTGGCCCAAAGCTCGCTACATGGATAAAAAATGATGAAAAATAAATATATATATATATATATATATATATATATATCTGAAGTCTGAGTAATTAAGTCCGTAGGGGTGTTTTAACACCTAATGCCCTAAAGCCATCTGGTTTAGGAGCCACCGACCTAAAGCTCGCTACATAGATGGAATATATTGTATATAAATAAAAAAATAGAGAATAAATCAAAGAAAAAATCAGAAAAATCAAAAAAATTGATTCCATTACTATAAAAGATGTGAATTCTGATAAAACTTTAGAACAAAAATATTACTCTCTTATCAACTGCACTTATGACTGTTGTTGGCAAAAATGAGTTGAATAATACTTTGTTAGTTGTGTATATAAAGAATGGTAAAAATAATCGGAGAATCTATTTATTCAGTAATTTAGAATAAAACAAAACAACTAGTAAACTTGAAGTAGAAGTTTCATCTAATTAGTCACTAACTTCTTTATTCTCTTTTCTTTTGTCTTTTTGCTTTTGTGTGCATTAGTTTCAATTTCTTTTTACTTTTATAAAATGTTTGTGGGTAACATTGCTGTAAACCCTCACGAGACTATAACTCGTCCACTAGGAACACCTATGGGTTTAAAGGCTTGCTGCATATGCTAAATGCAATCGTGATCCCTACGAAAGTGGCTTAGTTAAATTTTATTATGTTATTTTATTTTGCTCGAGGACTAGCAAAATTTTAGGTTTGGGGTTCCCACTCATTTAACTTAATATTTTGTATAGTTTCTTAAGTTTTATGAACATTTTGATGTGTTTTGTGTTATTTTGTAGATAAATAATGTTTCAGGACATTCTGGAGGTGATTTGGAGCAAAACTATGAAATTTGGTGAAATTTTGGTAAAAGGGTATTTTGGTAATTTTAGGGCGTCCCGACACTGGAAAGCTGGCATCCCGACACTGAAGCCCTTGGCGTCTCACCGGGCATCCCGACACTGAGTGCCACATGTCAAAAATTCAACGAGCCGAAATTTCTCAGCCGCCGTGCCACGTGTCGCGAATTCAGCGAGCCGCAATAAATTTCGGCCATTGTAGGCAGCGTCGCGACGCCAATGACTCAGCGTCGCGACGCTGACCCAAAAAATTTCCTATAAATAGGCTTCGATTTTTCATTTCAAAATGTACCACATATGGAGAGATATATTATTTGTTGGGGAAAAGAGAGAAACAGTTAAAAGGGTCTGTCCTTTTGTTTTTGTAAAGGCTTTAGAGTTTGATGGGCTGGGTTATCTTTTTGGGCCTCAGCTGGTGTTGGGTTCAAAGTGAAAGGACAGTTTTACCCTTGGACCAAATTTGGCCCATACAGTTTATCCCATACTCTATAAGTCAATAAGTTCTTGATTTAGAGAGTATTTTATACGTGTCGAACGAAACAAGATGTAAGAGTACCTGTTAAGAACGCATAGTTCATGTTACATACGACAGAAAGAATTTAATGTCTTTTGGACTAAGAGTAGTCCAAGTCTTCAACTTGGCTTGACATTTAGCCATGGGGAATGTCCCTGGTCGACTGAACCAAATGAAAGTTCAGGAAAATCTGTACACCACTGGTCAATGATCATTGGAGTCTTCAAATTTTTCTAGACCAGATGAATGTTACTTGTTAAACTTGACTTTACATGAGTGTATGGGGGATGTCCCTGGTCGACTGAACCAGATGAAGGTTAGGATAATCCCTATACTATGAGGGGAATCTACAATGTTGTCTTACCAGATGAAGGGCCGAGTCTTTAATTTTACTCTACATGATCCAATGGAGAATGTCTCCAGTCGACTAAACCAGATAAAGGTCAGGATAATCCCCATACTACGGGTCAAATGACCAGGGGAATCTACAATGTCATCTGACCAGATGAAGGCCAGGTCTTCAACTTGACTCTACATGAGCCAATGGAGAATGTCTCCAGTCGACTAAACCAGATAAAGGTCAGGATAATCCCCATACTACAGGTCAAAGGACCAGAGGAATCTACAATGTCTTCTGACCAGATGAAGGACAGGTCTTCAACTTGACTCTACATAAGCCAATGTGGGATGTCCCCAGCCGACTTAACCAGATGAAGGTCACGATACTCCCTATACTGCGGGTCAAATGACCAAGGGAATCTACAATATCGTCAGACCAGATGAAGGCCAGGTCTTTAACTTGACTCTACATAAGCCAATGGGGATGTCCCCAGTCGAATGAACTAGATGAAAGTCTAGATAATCCCCATACTACGGGTCAAAAAACCAGGGGAATCTACAATGTCGTCTGACCAGATGAAGGTCAGGTCTTCAACTTGACTCTACATGAGCCAATGAGGGATGTCCCCAATCGACTGAACTAGATGAAGGTCAGGATACTCCCCATACTACGGGTCAAAGGATCAGGGGAATCTACAATATCGTCTGATCAGATGAAGGCCAGGTCTTCAACTTGACTCTACATGAGCCAATAGGGGATGTCCCCAGTCGACTGAACCATATGAAGGTCTGGATACTCCCCATACTACGGGTCAAATGACCAGGGGAATCTACAATGTCGTCTGACCAAATGAAGGCCAGGTCTTTAACTTGACTCTACATGATCCAATGAGGGATGTCTCCAGTCGACTGAACCAGATGAAGCTCATGAGTTTTTTCACACTACATCGTCATATGGAGTGTAGGAAGTATACTTTGTTTGATTGAAATAATGAGAGATCCTTTACTTGCCTGTTGTGTTGACTGGGCAGAAGGTTGATAATAAAGTCCCATACGGAGGATGTTTCTTTGTCTTGTGTTTCAAGTCAACTATACATATTGATGAAGGTACAAGGGATTCTACAGATACCAGATTTGATGGTCTAAGAAGATTTCATTCTACAACACTTGAAGAAAGTAAATCAGAGTCTACATGACCTAATGAAGGTCCAAGAAATTACACACACTCCACTATACTTTATGAAGGTACATGGGAGTCTACACACTCCATTATACCTGATGTAGGTACATGGGAGTCTACATACTCCATATATGATGAAGATCCACATGGGTTTTCATTTTCATTCTACATGATCTAATATGAGTCAATGAGGATCTTTACTCTACTAGACATGAAGAAGGTCTATGAGAGTCTTTCCTACTCATACTTCTAGTTCTGATGAAGGTCCATGATACTACTGTCGAATGGACTATCAAATGGACCTGATGAAGGTCTATAAGGCACATTCGAATGAACCTAATGAATATCTATGGGAATCTCCATACTACAAGACCTTATGAAGGTCACGAGACTATTGTCGAATGGACTATCAAATGGACCTGATGAAGGTCTATAAGGCACAGTCGAATGAACCTAATGAATATCTATGGGAATCTCCATACTACAAGACCTTATGAAGGTCACGAGACTATTGTCGAATGGACATGTCGCATGGACTAGATGAATATCTATCAAGGTTATTACTCATTCTCTTGATGAGGATTTATGAAAATACGGTCGAATGGACTTTATGAAAGTCCAAAGAATTCATCACTCACTCTCCTAGACCTGATGAAGGTCCATGAGACTATGGTAGAATGAACTTGAAGAATTTATGTAAAAGTCATCACTCTTCACACTTCTACAATACTACTGTCGAATGAAGTTGTCGAATGGACCTAATGAAGGTCCAATGTCAACATTTATTCTCCAGAAGAGGGTTTATGAGATTACGGTCGAATGGAAATGATTTTGATGAAAGTCTAAGGAAATCATCATTCACTCTCTTGATGAAGGTCCATGAGACTAATGTTGAATGAACTTGATGAAAGTCATTACTCATCACTCTTCTATGAGACTACTGTCGACTGGATTCATCGAATGGACTTGATGGAAGTCCAAGGAGGTCATCACTTACTATACTAGGCCTGAAGAACGTCTAGGATGCTACAATGGAATGAACTTGATGAATGTACTATGTGAATTTTCATTCTACTTATCCATGAGACTACTGTCGAATGGACCTGACAAATGTCCATGAGACACGGTCGTATAAACCTAATGAACGTTTATTAGAATCTTCATTCTACTAGTCCTGATGAAGGTCTAAGAAAATCTTCATACTACTAGTCCCGATGAAAGTTGGACGATTGGACCGAAATGATGTCCAAAATAGTTTTCATTCTACCTGACCTAATGAAGGTCAGGAGATTACGGTTGAATGAACCTGATGAAGGTTCATGTGGCTCTTCCAATGCTTCTTAGAGTTTATGGAAATCCTTCCATATAGTCTAGAGTGGATGATAATCTCCATACGTAGAGTGGATATGATTATGTTCATATGTAGTATGGAAGAGATGGATGCCTACCAAGGTCATTACTAATTATACAAGTCTTGACTAAGCTCAATGATACTATAATTGAATTAACTTTGATAAAAGTCACATAGAATTTTCATACTACCTAACCTGATAAAGGTTGGTTGATTAGATCTAAAGGAGATCCAATAGGATTCTTCATTCTACTAGACATATCAAAGATTCCCTATGTAGTATGGAGTTGGCAATATTAAATCAACGTAGCATGAAGATGGTGACTAACCTTTCATTTAGTCCAATAATTCCAAATAGTCTGGAAGAGATGGAATTTCCACGTAGCCTCAAGTTGATGGCCATTCACCTCGTCGTATGACAATCATTCCATGTCTCTAGGAGCTAAAAAGTGTGTTCAATAAATTGAATTTTCAAAGCTTGAGCCATTATTGACATGGTGTAGTATGCAATTTTGTTGCTTAGCTTTGATTTTTATCTTGTCGAGTGACAAATTATCTTACTGTCGAGCCTTTACTTATGTCTTTCAGAGAGCACATTCGTCGAAGGCCTAGTTTGTACATTAGTGTTGTCGTGTGGCATATTCTCCTAGTGCCAAGCTTCTCATTTGTATCATGTTGAATGGCGCACATTCACCTAGTGCCAAGTTTTCATTTCTTTTTCTTTTCTAGTGACGTGTCCATTTAGTAACAAGCTTTTAATTGTGTCCAGTCGACTGGCGCATATTCACATAGTGTCAAGATTTTGCATACATCATGTCGACTGAATTACTCTTCTATTGTTATATAGAATGGTACGTCCTCTCTATGTAGTAGAATGTGACAACTACAAGTACTCTTATATGTTACATTGATTCATTGTCTAGAATGAGTAGTAGGTAGAAGGCTCTCTTTGGAGGAAGATGTCTCAATCATGTAGTTTGAAGAAGCATGTGGTGAATGATATTCGTCTGGTTATGAGAAGCAGACTCGATCTCTTAAATGATCATACTGACTTCCCTACCACAATCAAAAGCATATGAGAGCTGAGCTAATATGCTGAATACCTAAAATGCATTGGAACCATTCTGAATAGATTGTCTGATCGACTCAAGATTTGTCTTTTGTATGCTCATGGACTGATTGCTTTATTTTATGTCTGATGTCTTGGTTCCTGGACAATGTGAGACATATTTCTTCATATACTTGGGCAGCCACTCATTGCAATATTCGATGTGAGATATTATTTAGTTGATAAGTCACAAACCTGTGTGTTTAGAATTTGTGTTTTGGTCGGTTGGGCTTTAAAATGTGTTTTCTTGGGCCTATTTTGACGAATTCCCTGGGTAGAGGGATTCTAGAAAAGGCTGGGCTTGAATGTTTAGGGCTTAGGCTTATGGTAGTATTAATGTGGCTCTGTTTCTTTAGGCATGCTCTTGTTTCGGCTTTATGGTGGAGTTTAGATGGACCTTCGGATTTGAATGAGCAGGCATACCACCCCTCTGTTAGGCAAATTTGAATACTGAGCTCATGGTTTTGTTTGGACACAAGTGATGTCAGATTCATGTCACTCTTTGCTTAGGCTGATGTGGTTGTTAGTTGGGCTCGATAAGGCCCAAATGTAGCTCATTTGCACGTAGATTGTTGCTCATAGCTGTTGAACTACTTTGGTTGTGTGGACTCTAATTCAATTTGGGCTTTTAGGTCTTGTTTGGGCTGGGTATTGGCATGGTCACTTGCATTGAGTGGGTTGTGAGATGGTGAATTGGATTCTAAGATTGAGTGGGCCGGTGTTATGAGCTATTTTTTTTAATCTTCATTTGTTTGTTTATTTGTCTTAAAATAAAGGGTAGTTTGATTCCTTCTCTCACATGGATTATTTAAGAAAATTTTTTGCACTTGTTTTCTTTTAACGTGGGTAGCTTGCAAATGGTCTCACTCCTAACATATTATCTTGTTCTTTGTAGTAGTTTCACGTGGGTCATGTGAAAAGCTTTGGCGTTTGGCTTTTTGGTCGTGAATAGGGCGGGCCTTTGAATGATGTAGTATGCACTTGGTGTGTGGTAGTATGTTTTTGTTGGAAATTGATGTAAGTTGAAGTATGGGCTTTGGCTCATCTATTTTTTTTGGACGTGGTATTTGTCCCTATCATAGACACAATTTTCGTCCATGTGAAACATGAAAAAAAACGATACATATGAGAGTATACGGTTGACTGGACTAGATGAAGGACCCAAAAAGTTTTCACCCCGTTACCTGATGAAGGTATATAGGAATATACGCTTCATCCAAACTGATGGAGGTTGGCAGAAGTCTATAATTGAATGAACTTAATGAAGGTCCATGAGAGTATGTCCGACTTTCGTGTCATATGAAGAAGATTGAAATTTATCCCTATCGTCTGAAGAAGATAACTATCCACTCGTGTCATCTTTCACGTCGGCTTGAATAGACGACATTCCATCAATGATAATTTTCCCACGTTGTCTTGAGGTAGAGACAATCCACCCATATCGTATGGAGTTGATGCTTTATAGGGAATGAGTGTTGATGTTATCCCGATTCAGTTTTTCCTTATTGATAGTTTGACTGCAGGTAGACTGGAGAGAATTACTCCAACATTTCCTTTCACATAGAAGATGTGACTTTCCGCGATAGGTCGCCTGAAGGAATGTGATGGCTTCTTTGGTGACTAAATGGATAGTCGTCTGATGGTGGATTTTCACTTGCCATATTCTTGAATGCTTCTAAGAGATTTGGTTAATAAGATAGTTAAAAAGAGATGTAGTCTCACGCCTTTGAGTGGCGGAGAAATGAATTATGTTCCAGATATTATTGGAGATTAGTATTGGAGTTTTACATGGATCAATTTTCATCTTTTATTGATCGTAACTGATTTGTAGAGTGGCTGATTATGCCACCACATCATCTGATGTTTGTTTATATGGATTGTAGACTGGGTGGTTTTTGCTTGCTATGAATCGCTAAGGCCCTACGGTGGGTGCCAAATTGTGGATGCTGGAACTCGACCGAGGTCTACAATCAAAATTTATAGGTTGGGGGCATTAGCGATACTGCAAGACAAAGGTAGAGTGAGCAGGAGCAGACTACCCACCGGTGTGGTGGGTGTCGGTGGCACTCCGACGCCCAAGTCAGTAGTATGAAATGAGCAGTAAATATATAAAATATGAAAGCAAGGTTTGAAGTTACCTTAACCTCTCTGGGTGGCCGTGAGGGTGGTGATATGTGTCTGTGGGAGTGGGGGGCTCAGAGAGCTTGTGTCAGAGAGCATAAGCTAGTAAGAGAGAAATGAAGAGAGTTGAGAAGCCCCATATACTCCATGAAATATGCTTCATTTTATAGGTGGAGAAAGATGAATTCTATGGTCTGCACATGGGAAATGGGTCCCCATAACATGCTTATTATCTTTGCTTTCGGCGGGGAGAATATTTTGCATGTAGAGAGATATATTATTTGTTAGGGAAAAGAGAGAAACGGTTCAAAGGCCTGTCCTTTTGTTTTTGTAAAGGCTTTAGAGTTTGATGGGCTGGGTTATCTTTTTTGGGCCTCAGCTGGTGTTGGGTTCAAAGTGAAAGGACGGTTTACCCTTGGACTAAATTTGGCCCATACAAGGTGGCGCTCGTTTTGCCTTAAAAAAATACCCCTTCCCCCATTTATGAGACCAGTTTCTTTTTTCTCTCTTTCTCATTTCAATTTTTTCTCTCTCTCTTTTTAAGCCAAGCTTCTGCCGCCGTTAACACCACTCCACCTCCGGCTACTCATCGATACATGTGCCACCACCGTGAAGCCATTGATGTAAGCTTTTTGATGGCACTGGCGGTGAAGCAAATGGAGCTACCTTGAGAGAGATATAACCAGTTGAAGTTCAGTGTGTTTCAATCATTTTCCTCCACAAGCGCCACCATCGCTTCTCACTGTTGTAACCGATGGTGATTAAGGATTTCTACGGCCATTTTCGAACAAATGCCACTGGTTTTGTCCCGATCCGACATAGTTTGATAGATTTATCATTTTTAGATTTTAGTACTTCGATTTTCATGTTGTAATTCAAAATCTAACCATTGGATTGATGATCCGAACACATCAGAATATTTCTCTCGATGATACGAGCATTTTGATATATATATATATATATATATATATATATATATATATATATATATATATATCCAACATTGAAGTTCTCTGATTTTCATGTTCGATTTTCAAAGCGAGCTTTATGTGTCTCAAAAAGTATCCTAGTGAAATTCGGGATAGGACTTCGTTAGTTTTTGCACAATAGATCCGTCTGGACCCATCAAGTGAATTTGTCAAGATTGACTTCGCGCTTCGAGCGTCTGGTTGAGGAGGGGATTCCGTTTCACACTTTAATTATGGTTTTAACTATGTTTATTTATATCATTATGATCTACCTATAAAATGATATGAAATGCATTTTAACATTAGCCACAATTTATGAAAATATGAAATAACGTGTTGGACGATACGACGCGACCATAATGAGTTTATTATTTTATTTTATAAATATATGCATGGTATTATAAATGTAAATCATATTGGACTTGGATGAGTATAAATATTAAAATTGGATATATTAAAATTGGTATATGTAGGGTCCTGTTGTGGCGTACATTTTGGTTATTATTTAGCCCGTTGCGACACTTGTTTGCGTGGAGTCCCATTTTGGCCCACCTTATAGACCTCAGTTGACCTGTTACATCAACTGCTAAGCGTCCCTGAGTGACACTATTTGGGTGGTGATGATGTGTCACTGAGTGAGAGACACGAACCTGCGCAAGGTTTGTCTATTATTTCCCTATTGTGGCATTTTTCATGAGGAGTCATTTGTGGCATATGATCATATTTTTTATGTGGCCCCACGTGGTACATTGTTTGTTTACAACTCTAGTGTTAGGAGTCTGGTTACGCAACCCCGTGTGACATTTCACTCACACATTTTTATTTAAATGGTTAATGTTATTGATGATGTATATTTTATTATATTGATAAAATGTATAAATTATAGTTATTTTGTAGCTCGCATCCTCAACATTATTTTATTGAGAATATCTATATTATAAAACACAATGACATGAGAGGAAATATAATGTAACATATGGTTATAATTAAGAGAGATAATGTATCCAAAGACTATCTTTATGTGGCTTAATTGGTTGTTCAGATCATTTTATTATAATTTAATGGCTGATAAAGAATTCTTTCATTATATAATCTCTATAAAAATGGAAAATGAAAACTGCCAAGTAAATTAAAGAATGAAATCATTTATTAGTGGAAAATGAAAACTATCAAATAAATTAAAGAATAAAATCATTTAATGAAAAAATAAAATTATTTATTATATAAAAATTAAATAACAAAATCTCAATCTCTTTGTAATTTTATAACATCGTGCCGTAGGCACGGACAAATACTAGTATATCTATATCTTACTAACCATGCATGATTTAGGGAAAAACTAATTAAGGTGAGTTATTAAATCCCTACTAAGCGCATGGTTTTTCTCACCCTTTCTTCTTTATCACTTTCAGGCGGAGATTTAGGTGACTAAGATCTCGAGGAGTAGCTTCAACGTCGTGTGATGTTAGAGTGGGGACCCCTCACAACTCATTATTGCTAGGTATTTCATCAAGATTTTTGGGTCCTGTCATAGGTATTATTTGTATATTTATTTAATTATGAGATGAAGTGCACGTTGTATGGAACATTATTTTTAATATTTAAATGTCGTATGGGGTGATCATATTTATTGTGGGCACTTTTATTTTTCATTTTAAACTAATATTTTTGTTAATATAAATTTTGTTATTTTATAAGTCCCCGAGACATGTGCTTGACTCTGACTATTCTTTTAAAATCAAATTTGAAATAATTACATATTTATCATTGACCCCGATTTTGGTTCATGACAATACTTTTGGTATTAAAGTGCTAATTTTACCGTTTTGGAATGTGACACCCCTTAATAAAAGTTTTTGGGAATTTTATTCTCTCGTTTTTAATCTTTTAGTCCTACACATCATAATAGTACTAACGTTTGATATATGATCCATGTCTACATATTGCCTTCGAGAAGAGAAAATGTGAGGACGGTTGCGCCAGACCAGCAACCTAATTTGAAGCACACGGCTGCTATGTTTGAGGCTTTTATGACTGGCGAATCCTGCCCCAGCTCAAGGAGTCGAGCACCGTAGACTGGCTATACTTATTTAGTTTATGAAGTTAAAAACGTCGACCTTCAAAGGACAACCTAACTCTGTTGCAGTTGAAAGATGGCTCAAGACCATCATGAAGAAGTTTGATACCATGAGAGTGTCGCAAGAATTTAGAGTGAGGTTCGTAACTTATCGGTTTGAGGGAATGGATGATGAATGGTGGGATATGATGAGGAATGATCATGATATCCTTAATATAACTTGGGATGAGTTCGAGGATACTTTCAGATATCACTGCATTTCCACCAGTTACCGATAGCATATGATTGTTGAATTCCACCATTTAAAGCATGTGGATATGATTTTTGCTTAATATCATGCTAGATTTGTCGAGCTATCCCAATTTTCTCCTCAATCAGTTGAGAGAGATTTGTGCAGTTCAATGAGGGGTTGAAGAATAATACATGAGGGAAATTACAGCCTATCCATTTTCTGAATTCACCGAGTTAGTGTCTACAGTTCGGAGTGTGGAGGATGAGTTGAATTGTACTTTTACGGAGTATAAAAGGTACAAGTACAACGAAACAAACCAGGAAAGCTACCAATAATAGCGATAGGCAAATGCAGAATCTTACAGGTAGTGGTGCTTCCAGTGGGAGTAGTGAAAGATCTTCAATGGACGATATCAGCCCTACACTTGTCATACTTATAGCCAACTGAAGAATTTCCTACAGAATCAACATTAGTCTCTGCTTTTTCCTAAAACACCTCAGGGATTGTAGAGAAGGATCGACATCTTAGGGAGAATCAGGGAGCCATGGAAGGGCATCGCATTCGTACAATGATTTTACGGCTCGTACTCCCATGCTCCAGCCCTCAGGATATCACTATCAGTATCATCCTCAGTTTCGACTATAATGTGCAGGGTTTCAACAAAGTCGGGATTCGCGCCAAACTTCGCTGGTTCTTGGGAGTTAGAGCAGCCGTGATTTTCACGTCAATGGAGCAGGTTTGAGTGGAACAGAGGTTAATGGATGGCGGATGGACAAGCTTTTACAGTGACTGGTTTAGACCGCAAAGAGGCCCCTGCCAGCAATGTTGTGGTTGATGGTGCGATTCTCGTCTCTTATACTTGGGATCATTCTTTATTTGACTCAGAGGCTACATATTCATTCATAACTGCATTATTTATTTTTTCGATTGGCTTAGAAAGTGAGCCTTTTAGTCTACCATTAGTTTTTCATCTTCGTATGAGGAGCGTTTCTGTAATTTTCACTATGTACAAATCTTATCCTGTGACTATTGGACATCATAGGTGAACAGTTAATTTTTTGTGATACCTCTGTGCCAATTTGATGTCATCTTGGGTATGGACGGGTTATCCAAATACTGAACAGTGATGTTTTGCTACAGTATGAAGGTTATGTTGAAATTACCTACAAGAAATAACAAGTAATACTATACCCAAGAGTAGAGTGGGGTGAATTGGGTTATTAAAAAATTAATGCGGAAATATTAAATTTAATCAATTTATGCTACCAAGCTTTATATCAATAAATTTAAATATCCTCAAAATAAAGTTGCACAATATAAAAGATAAGGGAAGAGAGATAGACACCAAAATTTATAGTGGTTCGGCCAACTCGATTGCCTACGTCCACTTTCTCTTCGAGCACACTTGAAGGTTCCACTAGATTCAACAATCTTTTACAACCAAGAGACTTTGCTCTAAGGCTTCTCTTAAACCTTTTCACCACTCTACCCTTGAGAGTAATCACCACTCACACAAGGGATTTCAATACAAGTGTTTTCAAGAAAAAGATTTTGTGTTTACAACACTATTTGAAACTCATAAAAAAAGATTACAAAGATGAAATGAAGTATGAGTTGCTCAAATAAATCTAAGCTCACTAAAAATGAATATGAAAGTGGTGTATGAGCTTGTAAATTTATGAGAATGAAGTGGATCAAGAAAGTTTGATATATCTCAGATTTTACTCTTAAAAATGATGTATGAAGATGTTCTGTATTAGCAAAAATGAACTAGGGTTCCTTATATAGTGAATGGAAGTGATTTCCCAAAAATTAGGGTCGAAACCGATATGAAAATCGGCATGCCGGTCGGGCTCCCACGGTCATATTAACGTTTAAAAAACTAGCCGTTAGACCAGTATACGAACCGACATTGATACCGGTATGAATCTCCCTGTTTCCAGTAAGCATATCAAATCGTCCCATAATCGGCATGAAGACCGGCGATGGAACCGGCACGTTTTGGCCCTGTTCCAGTAAGCATAAAAAATATACCCAAAATCGACATACAGATCGGTATGGATACCGACAAGCTCTAGCCCGGTTCCAGTGAGCATTTCCCTTTTGAAATAATCGGCATGAAAACCGGCAAGGAATGTGCCGGTTCCAGAATCAGCTTAAAAATAGGGGAATGCACAGGATGATGAGTTCTAAGTGATCAATGCATTTTTCAAGTGATCCTAATGCATATCTATATGAAGGTGCATACTTAATGAGCTTAGATATGAAAGTAAACAACTCATATTACAAATTAAATCCTAAGCTAAGATTTTTGCAATGTAATCTTTATTTTGCCGCAAGTCTTCACATTCCTGCTCTTCACTCCATATGCTTCGACACTTTTTGTATTGCTTCGTGGTTGTACGTCGAAGTCGTCGATTGCGTTGACGTCATCAAAATCCACTTATGCGACCAAGTCACCAACAATCTCCCCCTTTTTGATGATGGCAACCCCTTAAAAACTTGTTGATACTTGTGAGCTTCTTGGAGTCCAAATTTGACAATTTTGCTCCCCCTCAACAAAAGCTCCCCCTCAATGTGTGATTGACTTTAATATATCTCTATTACAACTTGATAAACACATTAGTATATTTACTCCCCCTTAAACCAATGGTGAGGGTAAAACAAGTTTTCAAGTTTTAATTATATATATATATATATATATATAATTCTTCTCCCCTTTTGACATTATCAAAAATATGTGGAGAAGCAAATGAGTAACGAAAGAGTAATCAAGGCATAAGCAGACATAACATGAAGTAAAAGACATTTCATTCAAATCTTGCCAAGAATACATGTTGCGAGTTATAACATGGTGCTATATCAAAATATGTACTGCTAGTAACAATACAATCACTAGACAAAATGTATGATAATAAACAAAAAGACATGTGGGCCAAAAACAACACAAAAGTCTAATCGGTCAAAGTACGGAGTTTTTATTCCATGGTAGTCAGGCGGTGTTTCACATCAGTGCTGAAATTTCCAAATGAGGTGGTCAGTTGAGTAATGTTGTTGGACACTTGATCGACTGTGAGACACAGAAACTGAGCGACGCCGTTCCTAGGCTCACGGCCTAGTTGGGAAGGATTACATAACATGGAGTCGCCACCCGGTGTGAACCGGGACAAAGATTTAAGGCCGCACTCACCTCTCGCAAGGGAAGACCTCAAACCGTTGGGTTCGGAATGGTCCCTTACTTATGTCACTTGTAATGATAGGATTCATATAATAATTTAAACAAGCTGAAGTAACAATTATTTCTAGAGGTATCATGCTTCTAAATTCACATTTATGAAATAAATATGCACCTAAATGCGCATGTATTTCATATATAAGATTGCATGCTTAACATATATCAAGACAGCAACTAACATACATCTTTACTTGCATATCATATTCAGGAAAAACACAAGCACACGTATTAACCATACAAGCACACATATTAACCATACAAGCACACATGGTAGCCATACAAGCACACATATGGGCACTTTTCCAAGTGGTACGTGGAATTGTAGCCCAAGTACAGACCGCACTACCGTCCATTCGGAATCGGCTACGGAATTTACGTCTGGGTTTCCATCCGATATACCACAAGAAATAATACTCAAATGTTATCATGACACGAGCATATGAATACATTGACACATTTGCATAAGAAAGATCAACCAATAGGCAATTACGCATGAATATAATAAGACAGACTCAGTTCAGTGTGTTCACGTTCGTGTAGCGTTCGTAAACGCGTTCGAACGGAAATGAAACAGAATGCTCACGTTCGAGTAGCGTTCGTAAACGCGTTCGAACGGAAATGAAACAGAATGCTCACGTTCGAGTAGCGTTCGTAAACGCGTCCGAACGGAAATGAAACAGAATGCTCACGTTCGAGTAGCGTTCGTAAACGCGTTCGAACGGAAATGAGACCTGATGCATGATAAGGCAAAATTTATGCGCGTTCGAGTTGCGTTCGAGAACGTGTTCGAACGGACACGGACCTGATGCATGAAATAGGATGCAATAAACAGAAAATAAAGGGGCGCGGCGAAGCATTGCCGTAAAGGTGACCTTTTGGGGGCTCTTGATCTCTCAAAGAGAGGACCTTTAGACCAACATGCTAAGCCCATGCGCATCACATCACACATACAAGAATAGAATCAATCATATCAACCAAGTATGCCCGATTGAACACATCTTACGTCCAATCTGAACACACGTCAACCGGCGCGGCGAAGCATCGTGGTAAAGGGCTTTTAGCCCCTCCCCATAGGGGATCTCACGTCACACTTACTAAGCCCATGCACTCGATTGACTTATACATATGAAAATAAAGATAATATTAATATCAAACTAAGTATGCCCGATCGAACGTATCTCGCGTCCAACCGAACATACATCAACCGGCGCGGTGAAGTAGTGTCACGAAGGTGGCCTTTTCGGCTCTTTGTCTCCAAATGGATGACCTTTGGACTAACTCACTAAGCCCATGCGCTTGGTTGAACCAATGCATAACTAACGACATATTGAATTCAAATAAAGCAAACTAGATAAACAAGAGCAGCACGACAAAAGGAGGATGGTGCCATTTACCCAAGCGGTACGTGGAGTTGTGGCCCGAGTACAGATCATATTACCGTCCATTCGGAATCGGCTATGAAATTTATGTCCGGGTTTCCATCCGATATACCGCGAGAGTCGACACATCTCTCATTCATCCAATACCCACAACATACATCATACACACAACGAATACCACAAATATAGAAAGTATAATCAAAGTAAATGACCAGAAAATAAAATGAGAATAAGTGTGAAAGATACCCTCAGGTCTAACCTTTTAAGCCGTCTCTCGGACTCGCGTTCCACGGAAATCAAAAGGGGGTAAAGCTCCGCAACTTTTTCTGGTCCACTGATTCAACGTCCTAGCTCACTGCTTCGCTGCTTTGCTTGCGATTCGAACTCTGTTCTGCTCCTATTTGGCTCCTGTTTTGCTGCTCCCCGCACGGGCTACCTGTTTTAACGTTTTCAATAACCTATTCCAAGTTTGTGTGGGTTTTTAATGCAATTATATATGATTATTCTTAAGGTTATCTATGCTGTTTTTTTTATGTTACTGTTTTTGGGATTTTGGGGACTGTTTTGGGAGGATTTTCGGTGGTGGTTAGGGATTGTTTTGGTGTGATTTTCGGTGGTGTGAGAGTGAGAATCAAGGGGGTGATATGCTTGTGATGTCTAGGATTTCTGGCTATAATTCTTGTGTGAATTGTGTGTATGAGCTAGAGAGATTGGAGAGATTTCGAGAGAGTTTGGGTGTGAATTGTGTTGTGTGAAGGAGAGCCATGGCCTTGGTTAGGGGTTGTTTATATAGAGAATGGCTAGGGCTTCACCTTGTCTCACAAGGAAGAGATTTTGTTTCCAAATTAGGAGAGGTGAGAAAGGCATACACAAGATTGAGGGGGGACAAAATAATTTAAGTTAGGAAGTTGTAATATTTAATTTGTGTTGGTTTAGGAATCCAAATATTTTATATTGGTAAACATCTTATTAGATTAGGAAGTCAAATATATGATTGGCTTTAATTGGTTAGGATTGATTTTAATTTGGTATATCTTCTTTTTAGTTTTAGTATATAATATATTTAATTTGTCTAAGTTAGGCATGATTTTAGTTTAAGTTGGTAATTGTTTATTTTAATTGGTAAATGGTTTAAATGTTTTATTTTAATGTTTAATATTTAATTTAATATTTATTTATTATTTTGGGATGTGTTTTTTATGGGCTTTGGGGAGCTAAATGGGTTGGGCGTGAGGCTAGCAGGCAAAACCAGAATTACCGACACACCGTTCGAACGCTTCCTCGAACGCGACACGAACGCCCGTAATCTGTTTCCCGTTCGAACGAAGTAGCGAACGCAGCACTAACGAAGACAGTGAGCTTGTTTGTTCTGAATTTCCCCTTCCGATATCCGTTTCCCGCGGCTTCCGTGACTCAAAAGGTAGTGCCTCCAACTGAGGCTCATCATCGGGTTTCACATGCGAAAATGCAATGCCTACAGTCGCCCCCACTTTGATGGGACTTATGCAGTGTGTGACTTTGAACAATCCTATCAAAGTTATGCAATGCATTTTACTTACCTGGCTAGCTAGCTGTCTCGAGCTGAGCTGATACTGCAGTGGACCTCGATCCTGAGACGCATCTTGGTGCTGCTGATGATGTGGTCCTCGAACCTGGGACGCATCCCAATAGCTGCAACCGACAACGGGGGCCTCGACCCTGGGACGCATCCCAATACCGCTGACGAAATATGGGCCTCGACCCTGGGACGCATCCCGAAAATGATGATGCAGTGGACCTCGATCCTGGGACGCATTCCAATAGCTGCAACCGACAACGGGGGCCTCGACCCTGGGACGCATCCCAATACCGCTGACGAAATGTGGGCCTCGACCCTGGGACGCATCCCGAAAATGATGATGCAGTGGACCTCGATCCTGGGACGCATCCCAATAGCTGCAACCGACAACGGGGGCCTCGACCCTGGGACGCATCCCAATACCGTTGACAAAATGTGGGCCTCGACCCTGGGACGCATCCCGAAAATGATGATGCAGTGGACCTCGATCCTGGGACGCATCCCAATAGCTGCAACCGACAACGGGGGCCTCGACCCTGGGACGCATCCCAATACCGTTGACAAAATATGGGCCTCGACCCTGGGACGCATCCCGAAAATGATGATGTGGAGCTTCGCTCCTCAGCCGATATGGGCTTCGCCCCCAAGCTGACATGATGTGATGTGGAGCCTCGCTCCCCAGTCGATATGGGCCTCGCCCCCAAGCTGGTACAATGTGGAACCTCGCTCCTTAGCCGATATGGGCTTCGCCCTCCGAGACTGACCGGCGTAAACGCACACGTATAACGCAAGCGTACGTATCGTTCAAGTAGTATAAAAAGTATCGATCCCACGAGGACTTAAAACCTTTTTGTTATTAATTTATTGGACCAAATGATTACCAGTATCTAACAAGTTGTTTGATTTGGAATAGCGACGATTCTAATTTAAAGACAAATAAATAAAATTGCTAAAAAGTAGATTTTAAAGAAATTCAATATTAAAACTATCCGGGTTGTGATTATTTCAATATTATTTAAAAGATGAAGTAGTTATCTTATATTTGGGTAATATATCAATTTATTAACCTGGAACACTAACTTATGTAAAAGCCTCTTCCGATGGTCAATTACAAATACCTAGTATAATCCAATTGAACCATATTCCTATGTCAACCAAATTACCTAGATTCATTAAGTTCAAGTTCCAATTATGGCTACCCCCGCCTAACAGGTATATTCCTATCCTGTAAGGAAATCTATTAAAAGGGTTATCTATCCTCAAGGAAGATCGTGGGCTATTGAGTCTAAGGTCTTAAACTTAAAATCTCTATGTCTAGTTCATTTTAAGTTTACCTTATCAATTTAATTAATGGCCAGTTAATTAAAAAGCTTTAAGATTAAGACTCAATAAATAAACCTTTAAATTACCCAAACTATAATTTAACCCTTATAAACCAGTCTAATTGAAATTCATCACAACCCTAGATAACTAATTTAGCTACGACACATAACTAGGCTAAAAACTTAAAAGACTTAAAATAAAATTGCATAAAGTAAATAACTGCTGAAAATGAAATAAAATAAAATTGCTAAGGTAAAAAGGAATTACTTCTACTATATACTAATTAGATTTCTCCCATAATATAATATAAATTTTGCAAAATATTTTCATCCAGCCATATAGGCGGTATTTTGATTTAATTAATTTAGAAATAACCAGCCATAAAGGCGGAATATCAAAATAACCAGCCATATAGGCGGAATGAAAATAAACCAGCCATAAAGGCGGAACTGAAATTAAACCAGCCATATAGGCGGAAATTATTTAAAAACAACCAGCCATAAAGGCGGAATTTAAATTTAATTAATCACCGACCAATCTGGCGGTATCCTGATTAATTAAATTTAAAACTTGAATATATTATAATTAGGGGAGAAGTATCTAAAAAGTAATAGTAAAAGAATTACCTTTTACCTTAACAAAAGGAAGTTACCTCCTCATAATAAGTAGTAAAAACTGTAAAATAAAGAAAGTAAAATATTATTATTACAGAACTTGGTTGAAAATTACAAAAACTAAATAAAAAGAGCTTAGAGAGAGAGAAACTCCCTAATTACATAAGATTTGGGAGAGGAAATGGTACACCAAAAACTGAAATCTCGCCCTCTATTTATAGGCGCGGATAAGGTGCGCGCGTCGCGACGCTGGGCGAGCGTCGCGCCGCGCGCTACAGTGACACGTGTCACGCGCTGGTTGGTTGACTCAGATTTGACCCGATGACGTGGCACTGTTCATGACGTCATCGCTTACGTCATGCTGACGTGTCTACTGTTCATGACATCATTGCTTACGTCATCGTGATGATGTGGCGACACGTGGCATGACACGTGGGGCGGCGGCCGTCGGACGAATGAGAGCTTGACACGTGGCGCGCTGTGATTGGCTGATGATGACGTGGCTCGTTGACTCGGTTGACTTGCTGACGTGGCTGCTGATGTGGACGCTGATGTGGCGACACGTGGCATGACACGTAATGGCGGTGGCCGGCCAAGCAATGAGATCTTGACACGTGGCACGGCGCATGTTAGCATCTCCGTTGTGATGGTGACACGTGGCAGGCACATGTTAGCAAAGTCAAACTTTTCAACTTGTTGACCCGTTGACCAGGGCGCATTTTAGCATCTCCGGTGCACGCTGGGCGTCGCGGCGCGCAAGGCTCCAGCGTCGCGACGCGCTGAAGACTGAAATTTTCCAGCTGGTGCATTCTTGTCCAGTTTTGCCCCCAATTGCCTCCAGTGCTGTCCAAACTTTATTTATCTGCAAAATAACAACAAAACACATCAAAACGTTCATAAAACTCGAGAAACAATACAAAACATTAGGTCAAATGAGTGGGAAATAGTGGTATAAATACCACTCATCAGAGACCCATACTCGGAACTTAACTTCATTGGGACCTCAATCTTCAGATTACTGCCCATATCAAATGCTGTGCCTTTGCCATCTCTGATTGGCTTACTGCTCGCTCTTTCCGTCTTCAACACCTCTTTACACAAAACAGAACAAACACAAAATATGCAATATAGGTTACGTGTATGCATGTATGCAGGAGTTTTCTTATCCCGTTGGGTTAGGTCTTCCGCTGGCGACCAAGTCTTCTCAAGCAAACTACAACTTCAACCTGTCGACATTGATCGGTTCTGTGAATTCATTTCCTTCCAAGTCTGATAGCTTCACTGCTCCATTTCCCAGGACTTTCTGAACGATGTAAGGCCCTTCCCAGTTAGGCCTGAATTTGCCTCTCGGATCTGTCGTCGACTGCCTCGACTGCTTAAGTACCAAATCACCCTTTCTGATCTTTGTGGGACGTACTTTCTTGTTGAATGCCCGGGCTAGTCTCTTCTGATACAACTGCATGTGATACAAAGACTTCGTTCTCTTCTCATCCAACAGTGCTAACTGATCAAATCTATGTGCGGCCCATTCCTGTTCCGGTAATTCTGCCTCTGCTAATACCCTCAAGGACTGTATTTCCACTTCTACTGGCAATACTGCTTCCATTCCGTAGACCAATGAGTAAGGTGTTGCACCTGTTTCCGTTCTGACCGACGTTCTGTACCCCCACAAAGCATACGGTAACTTTTCAGCCCAATCTCTACAATTTTCTGTCATCTTGGCTAAATTGTCTTTATAGTCTTGTTGGCTGCCTCAAACTGCCCCATTTGTCTGCGGCCTGTACGGTGATGACTTGTGGTGGCCTATCCCATACCTCTGCAACATTGCCTTCGTCTCTCTTTGAAACTGGACCCCGTTGTCTGTCACTACATGATGCGGCATACCATACCGACAAATGAGGTTCCGAGCTATGAACCTTGCCATCTGCTTCGCTGTAACATTACGGAAGGATTCAGCTTCCACCCACTTTGAGAAGTAATCTACTGCCACCACTATGAAGCGATGCCCATTAGATGCATTCGGTCGAATTTCTCCAAATATCAATTCCCCATGCTGAGAAAGGCCACGGCTCTGACAACCCGTGCAATTCTGTGTGCGGTAAGTGATTCAAATTACCATGTGTTTGACAGTCATGACAGTGCTTTACCATCTTCGCGCAGTCTGTTCCATGGTTGACCAATAAAACCCTGTCTCACTATCTTGCGGGACAAGTTCAACCCATTCATGTGCGGACCACATACCCCGGCATGTACCTCTTCCATCACTTTCTGAGCTTATTCTTTTCTCAAACATTTCAACTGAATTCCGTTTGCCTGCCTCTTGTACAGTTCCCCTCTCAAAGTCACATACTGGGAAGCCAACTTCTGAATACTATTCCTGTCTTTTCTGCCCGCTCCTTCCGGGAATTCACCTATGTTCCAGATACCTCTGAATGTCATAATACCAAGGTTTACCGTCGTCAACCTCAACTTCCAGAATTCTTTCTATCTCATAAGCAGGTTTACTTGCTGTCGTCAGTACCAACGGTCTCATCACTAACTTCTCTGGATTTTCCCAAGTCGCTGCTAGTGTAGCCAATGCGTCTGCCATCTGATTCTCTTCCTCGGTAGGTGCTGAAACTTACACTCGGGTATCCTGTGCCAATTTTCTGAGGTGAAAAAGATAAGGCCTCAACCGTTCTTCCTTCAATTCCCATTCTCCTCGCATCTGCTGGATTACTAACATAGAATCTCCGTAGATTTCCACACTTCCCGGCCTTCAAGGCTATCAATGCTGTCAAGCCAAAAGCACATGCTTCATACTCGGCCATGTTGTTAGTCACTCTGAATGTCAACCTCTTGGCCAAAGGCAAAGTCTCTCCCTCGGGGTTACTATCACGATCCCAATTCCGGCTCCCTTGTAATTCACTGCTCCGTCAAAATATATCTTCCATCTCTGAACTGTTATTGCTTGGATCTCTTCATCTGGAAACTCAAACTTATACTGATCCCCCTCAACAGGTTGCAATGCTAGAAATCCCGCTACTGCTCCTCGTCCCTTGATCACTTTGGAGGTGATATACTCATGTCAAACTCTGTCAACAATACCAACCATCGGCCCAGTTTTCCCACTAGTGAAGGCACTGAATGAAGATATTTCAGAGGATTCTCCTTTGCCACCACTTGGATCTTGTAAGACTGGAAGTAATGTCGCAACTTTCTGGAAGCCCATACCACTGCAAGACAGATCTTCTCAACTTCCTGATACCGAGCCTCATACGGAAGCAGCTTCTTACTCAGATAATAAACTGCATGTTCTATCCCTGTCTCATCTGCCTGTACCATCATACCTCCCAATGCTTCTGATTCTATAGCCAAATACAATATCAAAGGTCTACCCGGCCTCGGAGGTTTCAATACGGGTGGCTTCACCAAGTATTCTCTGATTCTGTCGAAGGCGGTCTGACACTGTTCATTCCATCTCACTGGCTGATCTTTTCTCAACAGTTTGAAGATAGGCTCACATACCGATGTCAACTTGGCAATAAACCGACTGATGTACTGAATCTTTCCCAAGAATGCCCTGACTTCCTTTTCTGTCTTCGGTGCAGGCATTTCTGTGATTGCCTTGATCTTTTCGGAGTCTACCTCTATTCCGCCCATTCCCACTGTATGACCAAGCAATTTCCCTGACGTCACCCCAAACACACATTTCTTGGGATTAAGCCGCAGGTTATATCTGTCAACTCTCTGAAGGAACCTTTCCAATGCCTCAATATGCCCAACTCGGTCTCTGATTTCACCATCATGTCATCCACATACACCTCAATCTCTTTGTGCATCAAGTCATGGAAGAGTGTAGTGGCCATCCGCTGATAAGTAGCTCCTGCATTCTTAAGCCCAACGGCATTACCTTGTAACAATAGGTACCCCCACTCGGTAAAAATGCAGTCTTGTGTTTATCTTCCTCAGCCATGAGAACCTGATTGTACCCTGAAAATCCATCTGCAAATGAATACATAGCAGACAAAGCCGCACTATCAACCAGAACATCTATATGTGGCAAAGGGAAATCATCTTTCGGACAAGCTTTGTTGAGATCTCTGTAGTCTACGCACATTCTGACCTTCCCATCTTTCTTCGTACCGGTACTATGTTAGCCAGCCATTCAGGATATTTTACCACTTCCAGGAACCCCACATCTATCTGCTTCTTAACTTCCTCTCTGACTTTCTCAGCCCATTCTGGCCTCATCCGTCGAAGTTTCTGCTTCACTGGCCTCATATTCGGATAAGTTGGTATTGTGTGCTGGGCAATGTTTCTGTCTACCCCGGGCATGTCCTCATAAGACCAAGCAAATACTTTGGCATATCTGACCAACACTTCTTCTAGTTTCTCCCTCTCTTCGGAGGTTATTTCACTTGCAATCAAAATTTCTTTGGGGTTCTCAAGTGTGCCCAAGTTAAATGCAATAGTTCTGGCTGAACTGATGTCAAATATGCTTGATTCATGCAGTGAATGGAAATGACTCAGGCAAGTAAGCAAAAGAAATGTCTTTATTATTGGATAATGCGGAAGTACATTCAATAAGTCAGGAAGGTAAATGTCTTCATCATCTATAGACACTTCTTCCTTTGCAATCAGGTCTTCCTCAGGCTTCTCATCTTCTTCCAGAGTCAGGCTCTCTAACTTCATCAATTCCTCCTCCCAAATCTCTGTTCCACAGTTTTTTCAGTCAATGGTTTCTCACCCAACAAATCCTGGAAGATCTCAAACCCAGGCACCACAATCCCATTGACTTTCACAGGTTCAGGCTCTCCTTGATACCCTGAAGCTTTCACAAAGCACTCCATCAGTTTCAGGCCCTTTTTTTTGACCTTTGCTTCCTTCGTCAGATTTGTACCCCAACCTTTCCGAGTAGTCTGTCCTCTGAAATCCGGCAATTTTGAACCTTTGCCCGGCTCAAACTTCATCTTTCCATAATCCTAGCCACCCTAGGATCCACCCACTCCTCAAAAGTGGCTGATACCTGGAACCTCGTGAAAGGTAGTATCTCCAAGGCAGCCACGGCATTATCTAACTCAGCCCGGATGGTAACAATTCTCCCTCATACGGGAATCTGATCATCTGATGCAAAGTGGAAGGCACGCCCCCAAGCTTGTGAAACCAAGGCCTTCCCAACAATAAGCAAAAGTGGCTGGGATGTCCAGCACTGTGAACTCAACCTCATCTTCAATCGGCCCTACCTTGACCATAGCCACAAAGGTACCCTCAACTCCCCGCTTATGTCATCATAAGCTTAATAGTCATACTGGAGGGGTCCAAGTCTGTTGCTTTCATACCCAATCTTGCCAGAATTTTCAACGGGCACACATTGATGGACGAACCGTCATCCACCATCACACATGAAGTTTTCTTGCCCCTCACTTCGGCCCTGATAAATAAAGGCCTATTATGATTCCTCCCCTCCGGCGGGAGTTCATCCTCAGAAAATGATATCTGCAAAGCTTCCTTCTGAACCGACCCAACAAACATTGCGGGGTTGGCATCCTCCGGTACCACAATCTTGCTCAATGCCTCAACCATAGCCTGTCTATGCTCCCGAGATGCACATAAAAGTTCCCAGATACTGACTTGTGCTCTAGTCTTCCTCAATTGCCTCA
>SKCR01032732.1:0-105698 GCA_019454045.1 Zanthoxylum bungeanum | reverse complement strand
CCATCATATTGGGGTTGATGCGATTTGCTTAAAATTTTAAAACAATTGAGTGAGAGCAACTTCATAATATTAAAAGTCCATGTTATTATGAAACATTATTGAAAAAATATTCCTAATTTTAACATTCTCTCTTAACAAGTGGGTTAAAATATTTCACAAACATTCAAATGGCAAACATAATATCAATTTGTTCCATCCTTGATGGGCATAAGTTCAAGGGGGTCAGCTACAATGACTGGTTTAGAAACCTTAAAATTGTCTTACGACAAGAAAAGATTTTCTATGTTCTTGAAAGACCATTTCCCCCTGAACCCGTAGAAGATGCTGACCAAAATATATTTGATGCTTGGAAGAAACAAGTCGATGATGATGAGCAAGTAGTTTGATTAATGCTTGGCTCTATGTCAGACGAACTTCAGAAAGCTCACGAAGATATGGATGCTCAAACCATCATTTTTCACTTGAAGGAGTTGTATGCAACTTCCGTTCATACCGTGAGATTCCAAGTGTCATGTGCCTTATTCTAAACAAGTTATAAGGAAGGATCTGTTAGTGGACATGTGCTTAAGATGATTGGCCACATTGAAAAATTGGCCAACCTCGGGTTCATCACGGATCATGAGATAGGTCACTATCTAATTCTTCAGTCCTTACCAAAAGACTTCTCTAACTTTATTATGTTGTTTCATCTGTCTAATAAAGAAGCTACTTTAGCAGAATTGCACAATCTGATAAAGCAAGCAGAGAAGGACTTGAAACTGGAGCTTAAAACCTCCGTCATGCTTACGGGTACGGACCTGAAGCCACGAGGCCCAAAGAAAAATAAGGGCAAGGCCAAGGCTCCAGATCACCTAAAGCCTAATGGTAAGGTGAAGAAGAAAAAGGGAAATGGGAAATGTTTCTTTTGTGGAAAGAATGGTCATTGGAAGAAAGACTGCAGATCCTTGAAAGCCAAGGAAGCTAGGGAAGCCCAAGAGGCCAAGAAGCCCAATGCTTCAGGTTTTTTGTATATGATTGAACTATATTCTCAAAACTCTGAACCTTCTACTTGAGTGTTTGACACCGGTTATGGGACTCACTTGTGTAACAATGTGCAGGGCCTGAGAAATAGTAGGAGACTTCGTCATGTGGAGGTTGACTTACGCATGGGTAACGGAGCAAAACTGGTTGCATTGTGCGTGGGGACTTATTCATTAGTTTTGCTGAATGGTTTAGTTTTAGACTTAGAAGATTGTGTTTATGTATCTTCTCTAGTAAAGAACATCATTTCAATTTCTTCTTTATGTAATAAAGGATTTTCATGCCTTAGAAGTTGTAATGAATGTTCTATTTATTTCAATGAAATAAAATATGGAGATGGTATTTTGAATAATGGTATCTATGTCTTACAAACTAACAAAGAATGTTCAACCTCTAATATATACAACGTTAACTCGAATAATCTCAATGAATCACTTGTATGGCATAGTCGCTTAGGTCATATCAATGAAACAAGATTAACTAAGCTACATAAGGATGGGTATTTCAGGCCCTTCAAATATGAACCTTATGGAACTTGTGAGTCTTGTTTACTTGGTAAAATGACCAAATTACCCTTCAAAGGTAAAGGACAGCGTGCATCGGAGACATTAGAACTCATACACTCTGATGTATGCGGACCAGTGTCAGTCACCGCTAGAGGTGGATTCTCCTACTTCATTAACTTTATCGATGATCACTCGCGATATGGGTATGTGTACCTTATGCGGTACAAATCTGAACCCTTTGAGAAATTCAAAGACTTCAAAGCTGAAGTAGAAAACCAGCTTAATAAAAGTATTAAGTCACTAAGGTCTGACCGAGGTGGTGAATGCTTAAGCGACGCATTTCAAGATTACTTGAGAGAAAATGGCATTGTTTCCCAGTGGACTCCTCCGGGAACTCCACAGCATAATGGGGTCTCCGAAATGAGAAATTGGACATTATTACAACAACTCAGACTTTAGAAAAAGGGTCTTCAGAGCCACTAAACAATACACAAAGATACGACCTGATGGCACTCTTTTTTTACTTCTACGTATTTTAAGGTTCTGTTATTGACATAGTATCTCCAACCAGATGTACTTTACGTCCGACCAGACATACACACACATCCGACATATGATAGATATATCAGGCCACACTTGATGCCTTCTTTAGCTTATCGCATGCTTAACCATTTTTATGTTACACTCGCCACTATTACTTTATATGTGTTAGTTGCTGCGTTTGGTTGTATTATGCATGCTTTGTTTATTGTCTGATATGTGAATGATGTCCGACCAGATTTGTCACATATCCGACCGGACAAGTCTCATATCCGGCTGTATGATTCCCGTGGTATATATGATGAAAATCCGGACATAATTTCCATAGCCGATTCCTAATGGACAGATAATATGGTTGGCACTCTGGATACAACTCCACGTATCACGGGGAAATAATTATTTCATTTTCTTTATCACTGTTAGTATGCTTTTTTATAATCATTTTATTATTATATCCTTAATGTTCTTATCATGATTCCGTATTTTTGTTTCTGATTTTAAGCATGTCCTATTAACGCCATTTTATTATCACAATTATTTCGCATGAACATGTTATCACTATTATGCTATTATTTTTTCCCTGCGTACTTTTGCAATTCTAGTTCCCCGCAGTACCTCCGGCCAGTTCGGTCGGACATTGATAAAAATATTCGGACATCAAGTACCTAAAAAAATTTATCCGACCTTACTTCTTCGGAGAAGCCAGGCCGGAAGGATATGCTTTCCGATCATTTTGATTCATATTTTATTATTATTTTAATAATTGCTAAACATTTGTAACTTATGGATATTTACTTCTTTATTGTTTATATTATTTATGATTGCGCTACTTCGTGCTTTATAAACTGTGTTGCATGTGACTGCATTATAAGATGTGAGGATACCTTATTTGAGCTTAAATATTATAAGAAATATCTTGTGCAAATAAAAGATCTCAATAGACATTTTTACTCTTTAAAATTCATCAAAATCCAGCATTTAATAAAACCTTTAAAATCAATGGACTTTTAAATATCTTCATATTTTAATAGACTTTTAAAATCCTAACAGAATATAACAATATTTTAAAGAACTTTTTAAAAAACTGATTGAATACCATAAATTTTTAAAATACAAAATAATCTTATAAAATATAAATTGAATACATCCCTTTAAATTTGTGTGCATTTGCTTCTTGTTAGCAAAAACTGTCGTATAAGTGGAGTTGGAATCCCATATATTTTATACTAACTAAAAAAATTATACTAAGCTAATAGATATCGACAAGTATTAGACTCTATTTGGTATTGTTATTAAAAAAATGTGGTGAACAAACAGTAATTGTGAGTTTTTTTAATTTTTTGATGGTGAAGAAAGTTAAAAATTTTAATTCTTACAAAATTCAATTTTTAAAGAAAATCACTATTAGTAATCAAAGTTCTTTATTGTAACCAAACATTTATATATTTTATTTTGACCAAGACACGGTTTTATTATATCATTATAGATCAAACCACAATATCAAATGGGGAATGTCTAGAGAACCTCTTTTTACTTGGGATATTATGGCCAAAAACAAATTCAATAAAGTAGTTTTTAAGAGAATAAATTAGCTTGAAATGAAATGAAATGAAAATAAAATACACTACACATGTAAACATAACTGATTCAATTGAAATATAAGGGACAAATCAACCGGACATCTC
The DNA here is from genome assembly GCA_019454045.1 of Zanthoxylum bungeanum. Classification (NCBI taxonomy): domain Eukaryota; kingdom Viridiplantae; phylum Streptophyta; class Magnoliopsida; order Sapindales; family Rutaceae; genus Zanthoxylum; species Zanthoxylum bungeanum. The sequence goes on along the minus strand of SKCR01032732.1, from coordinate 101,947 downwards.
ATTAAATTAATTATTGGTGGCTTATTAATCATCAATTTTTTTTTTTTGATTTAAATTTGTGTATGTAAACAAATTATGTAAAAGAAAAGTTTTGGAGTCAAATCTCAAGCTAAATTTTTGTTTGGTTTGAGTTATTTTTTTTTAAGCAAATCAAAATTTGTTTTTTTTTTTATTTTTTTAATTATTCATCAGTTCTTTATTATTATTTTTTAATTATTATTATTATTATTATTATTTTAGTGTTATCCATTAGATCCTATTGTTATAATAGTAAAAGATAGTTGTTAATTATTAAAAAATTATGAAAAAATTAAAAATTTGGTAATTATGAAAAAAAATAAGAGCACTGAGTATGCAGGGCAGAAAAGCCCGAGCCCGGCCCGGGATATGAAAATCCCGGGCCGGGCCCTAAAAATCGAGCCCGACCCAAGCCCGGGCCCAGGCCGGGCTCATCCATTTAAGCCCGGGCTTAAATAATTAAAAAAAAAATGCGATTTTTTTTTTTTTGAAACTTTTGATTTCTTAAAAAAAAATGTTTTGTGATTGTTTGAAACTTTTGATATTTGGATTGTTAGCTAATTTTCTTGGAATAATGCTTCTAATTCTATTGTTTTATCTCCTTTTGATTTTTTTTTCTACATTTGACTGCAAAGTAGTTGAAATTTGTAAAAATTTTGGTATTGAATTGGTTCATGATGGTATTATGCAAAATTATTTGACATTAGAGTTGTTGTTACAACTTACAACACTGCTTTGAGACTTGAGAGTTGAGAGGATCAAATGGGCTTACCCCACAATCATTGTTATTACGGCACTGTCATTGTTATTATCAAACCGAAAATATTACACTTCATTTTCAACTTGGTGATGATTAATTGACACAACAAACTGAAGAAAGAGACAGCAATTGGCAATGATGCCAAAATCAATTTTTATTTTTAATAAATCGGGCTTGGCCCGGGCCCGAGCCCAGCCCGGCCCGGCAGAGGCTCGGGCCAAGCTTTTACAAGCCCGGCCCGAGCCCGGCCCGTTGCCATGCATAGCACTGAGTAATCTTCCCTTTTTATTTTGTATTATTAATAATATGGTCCTAAATTTGTTGGACCTATGTAGCCCATTTGAAATCACATCTACTTCAAAAAAAAAGACATATTTTCAAATTTAAAAAAAATTGTACTGTCGCTAAATTTTAGGCTAAACAGAAAATTTAATAACTAATTAAAAAATAAAAATAAAAATTTAAGAGTGTGCAAATCCAATTTGACCACCACGGTTAACTAATCTATGTTTTAGTTGAGTTGGGAAAATACCCACCCAAACTGCAAATAGGATGGCCGTGCGGGTGAGAGTTGAAAATTTTTCACCCCACAACCTACATATATAATATTATTATTGTTTTAATTTTATAGCTTAATATTAATTATTATTATATTTTAATATTTTTTCAATCTTAATGATTGAATTTCATATTTTTAATCTCTGTGTGTGAGCTCTCTCTCTATATGTATATATAATATATATATTAAACTCCGTCGCCCTTTTTTCACAACAAAACTAACCTAAAAAAATAGAAAATAAAAAATAAAAAATAAAAGGCAATTTATTAAAGTCGTTAACAAAATTAGAAAACAAAAAAAAAAAAACAAAAAAAACCCCACCGCCCTTCTCTCTCTTCGCTTTGGGGTTTCGCCTCTCTCTTTAAATCTCCCTCACCATCTCTTAAATCTTTCTCATATGCCTCTCAGGTATCTGATCTAACTGATTTTTTTAATTTTGTATTTAATTTATTTTTCAGGTTTTATTGCAGTGGTTTTAAGGGTTTTGTTTTGGGGGTTCTGGTGACAGTAGTTTTTAAAAGCAGCGAATTTGAGTAGGAGATGAGATGGCGACCACGAGATCAACTTTGCCGGCGAGGCTGAGACAGCTTATTTCTGGCGAAAGTCCAATCGGTCCTTCTGTTAAACTAGACTCCGAGCCCGTTAGTTTTTCTTTTCAATAAATTTCAGTACAGTTATATTTATTTTATATTATTTTTGGTTAGCTTTTTTTTTTTTTTTTTTTTTTTTGTGATTAGGGTTTTATTGAAAAAACTTGAATACTGTGCGGTCGTCATTGATTAGGGTTTTGTTAGCCCCTTTTACTTTCTATGGTCAGATTTAATTGAGAAAAAAAAAGGAGGTTCTAATGGCCCCCCCTTAGATTGAGCCTCGATTTTTTGGTCCTGGCTGCTGGCTTAGTTTCTGCTTGTTTGTTAAAAAATATGAGTATTTTTTCCTTTTCTTCTTTTTGGTTGTTTTAAGTTAATAGGATTGCAAGGCTGGCTTGGAGTTTGATTCTTGAGTATTTCGTTGAGCCTGTTAATCTGATAAAAAGGTTGTATCTTGTTTGTTACTAAAAGTTTAGGGGTAGTAATAAGCCGAAATTTATGGTATTGATTATGACCCACATGGTAATGTTAAGTGTTTGACATCAATGCTAGTTGGAGTTAGACTAGCTGCACATGCTATTTTATATTTCTGATTAACACTTTTACCAATTATTAGTTCTTGTGTGTTTTGGAGTTCAGATATTTTTCAAATTTACATTTATCCTATCAATACTGAAGGAAAGTCTTTCAATTTAATTATAGTCATTCCCTCGTGGTATGTCATGTGATATGTGAATGATATCATCGTGGCCTATATTTGAAGAGGCAAACCCATTCGCTGCAAAAGATGAGTTTAACGAACTGCTTTAGTTCTTTTGGCCGAATCAAGGCTGAAAATGCATGAACATTACCTTGTTTGATATTTTCTAGAATTGGTTCTTGGAATCCTCCCATTGATGTTAACAGATTATTGCATTATTGTAACTTTTAATGACTGTTCCTAATGAAGTCTGGACATCTGTGTGCTGGTGGTCAGATGAATTCACCATGGTAAATACCAGTATGTAAGTGTTTAATATAGGTTCTGATTAGCAATCTTATATTGTTGCGACTCATCACTCATGGCATTATCTGAGAAAACTTCAGTGGTCACTTACTGGTAGTTTTCCTATGTTTTGAGTTTGCATTTGCTCCCTGACCCTGTGTTATCCTTGGCATCAACCGTTTGATTAAATCAAATGACACATGTTATGTGTGAATATATTCTAAATAGATGCTGGGAAACTGTCAATTGCTTATCTGTTAGTATAGTGGGATTAAACAGTGTGAGCACAGTATGTCATTGCATATTTTATGTTCATGGGTATTGCTTCCATTACTCTGTCTGTTTAAAAGTAAACATATGTTTTACTAGAGTATATTTGAAATTATTGTTCACATTTATAGAATACTTTTTCTTTTGCATTATTTTGCTTTTTGATCCAAAACTTTATTTGTACCTCTACTTGCAGCCTCCTAAAATTAAAGCCTTCATTGACAAGGTGATCCAAAGTCCATTACAAGACATAGTAATACCTCTATCTGGCTTTCGCTGGGAGTACAGTAAGGTGATAACATGCTTGTTCTGCTGTATTGAGGTTTCTAGTGATCCCCCTTCTTTTCTTTTACTTACTTGATTCTTTGACTTCAGGGAAATTTTCGTCATTGGAGGCCATTGTTTCTGCATTTTGATACATATTTCAAGACATACTTGGCTTCTAGGAATGACCTCGTCTTGTCAGATAAAATTTTAGAAGATGATACTCCGTTTCCAAAACATGAAGTTCTTCAAATATTACGAGTAATGCAAATAATATTGGAGAATTGTCCCAACAAGAATTCATTTGATGGCATAGAGGTGAGTCATGCGTTGATTCGCAAAAAATCCACTGAACTTTTTACTTATCATTTTAACCTGTTAGATCTATTTGGTTGCAGCTATATTTAATTTTATGCAACGGTGTTTTGTCTGATTTATTTTTCTTGTTCATGTTCAGCATTTCAAGCTCCTACTTTCTTCCACAGATCCTGAGATTGTTATAGCCACATTAGAGACTCTATCTGCACTTGTGAAAATAAATCCCTCCAAGCTGCATGGAAATGGGAAGTTGATCAGATTGGGCTCCTTAAACAGCTATCTCCTGTCTTTAGCTCAGGGATGGGGGAGCAAGGAAGAGGGCTTAGGTTTATACTCATGTGTTATGGCAAATGAGAGAAAGCAGGAGGATGGGCTTGCTTTGTTTCCATCTGAAGAAGAAAATGATGGCGACAAGTCTCATTATCGAGTTGGTTCTACACTTTATTTTGAATTGCATGGGCCCAATGCCCAGAGCATTGAGGAAAGCAGTTGCAACGTAAGTTTGTCAAGTTCAAGAGTTATACATATACCAGACCTACATTTAAAGAAGGAGGATGACCTGTCATTGATGAAACAGTGCATTGAGCAGTACAGTATACCTTCTGAGCTCCGGTTCGCATTGCTGACAAGAATCAGATATGCTCGTGCTTTCCGTGCTCCCAGAATATGCAGATTTTACAACAGGATCTGCCTTCTTTCCTTTATAGTGCTTGTTCAGTCTAGTGATGCCAACGAAGAGCTGATTTCCTTTTTTGCTAATGAGCCTGAGTACACAAATGAGTTAATCAGGATTGTACGGTCAGATGAAACTATTCCTGGGACAATTAGAACTCTTGCAATGCTTTCCTTGGGAGCTCAATTAGCTGCGTATTCATCTTCTCATGAGCGGGCACGCATTCTGAGTGGATCAACTATCAGTTTTGCTATTGGGAATCGGATGATTCTCCTTAATGTGCTTCAGAGGGCAATTTTGTCGCTGAAAACTTCTAATGACCCATCATGTCTTTCTTTTATTGAGGCACTTCTTCATTTTTATATGCTTCACATTATTTCATCATCAGCTTCAGGGACTAATGTGAGGGGTTCAGGAATGGTTGCCACATTTTTACCACTGTTGGAGGATTCTGATCCTGCTCATATGCATCTTGTGTACTTGGCTGTGAAAGGTTTACAGAAACTCATGGATTACAGTAGTTCAGGCTTGACAGTGCTTAGAGATTCGGGGGGAGTAGAGCTGATGGCCCAAAGGCTACAAATAGAAGTACATAGAATTGTTGGTTTGGCCAAAGAAAATGTAAATTCAATGAATATCAGTGAGTATTCAAGAGACAATGAAGATAACAGTTACTCCCAAAAGAGGCTTATCAAGGTTCTTTTGAAGGCATTGGGGTCTGCTACATATGCCCCTGCAAATTCTACCCGGCCACCTCTCAACTCCCATGATAGTGCTTTACCTGGTACTTTGTCACTAATATATGGAAATGTAGATAAATTTGGAGGTGAAATTTATCACTCAGCTGTAACTGTTATGAGTGAAATTATCCACAAAGACCCAACCTGTCTCCCATCGTTACTTGAACTGGGTCTTCCTGATGCATTCTTGTCTTCTGTGGTAGTTGGAATACTTCCTTCTTCAAAGGCCATAACATGTGTTCCAAATGGCCTTGGTGCCATCTGTCTTAATGCCAAAGGCTTAGAGGCAGTGAAAGAAACTTCAGCTTTACGATTCCTTGTTGATGTATTTACCAGCAAAAAATATGTCATTCCGATGAATGAAGCAGTTGTTCTGCTAGCAAATGCAGTGGAAGAGCTCTTGCGCCACGTGTCTTCATTGAGAGGCATAGGTGTGGATATAATCATTGAAATTGTTAATCAAATTGCTTCGTTTGGGGAGAATAACTCTGCTGGCTTAGTGGGGAAGATTAATGCGAGTACAGCAATGGAAATGGATTCTGAAGACAGAGAACATGAAGGACCTAGCTGTTTGCTTGATACAGTTGATTCTGCTGCAGAAGGTGTAAGTGATGCGGTTGATTCTAGTACTGCTCCAGAAGGTATTAGTGATGAGCAGTTTCTTCAACTATCAATATTTCATTTGATGGTTCTGCTTCACAGAACAATGGAGAATACTGAAACCTGTCGGTTATTTGTGGAGAAATCAGGAATAGAAGCTTTGCTAAAGCTTCTCTTACGGCCTAGTATTGCACAGTCATCGGAAGGAATGTCTATTGCCTTGCACAGCACAATGGTTTTCAAGGGTTTTACTCAACATCACTCAGCTCCTCTGGCACATGCCTTTTGCTCTTCCCTTAGGGATCATTTGAAGAAAATTTTGGCTGGATTTCATGCAGTTTCAGGGTCTTTTCTGCTAGATCCTAGGAGAGTGCCAGAAAATGGCCTCTTTTCATCACTTTTCCTTGTTGAGTTCCTTCTATTTCTTGCTGCCTCCAAGGACAACCGTTGGGTAACTGCACTACTGACAGAATTTGGAAACGGTAGCAAAGATGTGCTCGCAGACATTGGACATGTTCATCGTGAAATTTTATGGCAGATTGCTCTCCTTGAAGATGCGAAACTTGAAATGGAGGACAATGGTGCCGGTTCTGCTACTGAGTCACAGCAGTCTGAATTGAATACACACGAGTCAGAAGAGCAAAGATTCAACTCCTTCAGGCAGTTCCTTGATCCATTATTGAGGAGGAGGACATCAGGCTGGAGTATTGAAGCCCAGTTTTTTGATCTCATCAACCTGTACCGTGATCTTGGGCGTGCTACTGGCTTTCGACATAGGCTGAGTACAGACAATCCGTCAAACCTCTGGCTGGGAGCCAATCCTTCTACATCATTGGATGCTGCTGATTCTGGCAGTAAAAAGGAATATGACAAGCAGAGATCATATTACACTTCTTGCTGTGACATGGTGAGATCTCTTTCCTTTCACATTACCCATTTGTTTCAGGAGCTGGGGAAGGTAATGTTGCTTCCTGCTCGTCGGCGAGATGATGCTGTGAATGTGTCCCCTTCTTCCAAATCAGTGGCTTCTACTTTTGCCACCATTACCCTGGATCACATGAATTTTGGAGGTCATGTAAATCCTTCTAGATCGGAGGCTTCTATATCAACCAAGTGTCGCTACTTCGGTAAAGTTGTTAATTTCATTGATGGCATTCTACTGGACAAGCCGGATTCCTGCAATCCGATATTGCTAAATTGCTTATACGGCCAGGGGGTTGTTAAGTCAGTTTTGATGACATTTGAAGCGACAAGTCAATTGCTTTTTGCAGTTAACAGGACTCCTGCATCTCCAATGGAGACTGATGATGGGAACGTAAAACAAGATGAAAAGGAAGACGCTGATCATGCATGGATTTATGGTCCCTTATCAAGCTATGGTAAACTAATGGACCACATGGCGACATCTTCTTTTATCTTATCTCCATTAACGAGACACTTGCTTTCACAACCCTTGATAAATGGAGATATACCTTTCCCACGGGATGCTGAGACTTTTATGAAGATGCTTCAGTCCATGGTGCTGAAAGCAGTGCTTCCTGTTTGGACTCATCCAAAGTTCACTGAATGCAGTTATGATTTCATTACTACAGTTGTTTCTATCATTAGGCATATCTATTCTGGGGTTGAAGTGAAAAATGTCAATAGCAACACCAGTGCTCGTATTACTGGCCCCCCTCCAAATGAAACAACTATTTCAACAATTGTGGAGATGGGGTTTTCCAGGTCTAGGGCAGAGGAGGCTCTAAGGCGAGTTGGATCAAATAGTGTGGAGCTGGCAATGGAGTGGTTATTCTCCCATCCAGAGGAAATCCAAGAAGATGATGAACTTGCTCGTGCACTTGCAATGTCCCTGGGGAACTCTGAATCAGAAGGAAAGGAAAATGCTGCAAATATCAATACTCAGCCATTTGAAGAAGAGATGGCCCAACTTCCTCCCATTGAAGAGTTGTTATCAACATGCACAAAGCTTCTGCCAATGAAGGAACCTCTAGCATTTCCAGTTCGGGACCTGTTTGTGTTGATATGCTCCCGGAATGAAGGTCAATACAGGTCCAATGTCATCTCCTTTATTATTGACCAAGTGAAGGAGTGTAGTTTGATCACTGACGGAAGAAACAATTCCATGTTATCTGCTCTTTTGCATGTTCTTGCTTTGCTTCTTCACGAAGATGCAGGGGCACGAGAAGTTGCTGCTAAGCATGGTCTTGTAAAAGTGGTGTCTGATCTACTTGTGCAATGGAATTCTGATTCAGCTGACAGGGAGAAGAACCAAGTTCCAAAGTGGGTTACTACAGCTTTTCTTGCTGTTGATCGGCTTTTGCAAGTTGATCAAAAGTTAAATTCCGATGTTGCGGAGATGTTGAAGAGAGATGGTGTTAGTAACCAGCAGACTTCTATCAGTGTTGATGATGAGGATAAGCAAAACAAGCTGCATTCGTTAGGATCATCAAAATGCATTGATATTCATGAACAGAAGAGGCTTATTGAGATTGCTTGTAGTTGTATCAGGAAGCAGCTTCCATCTGAACTTATGCATGCAGTTCTGCAGCTATGCTCCACTCTCACCAGAACTCATTCTATTGCTGTTTGTTTTCTTGATGCTGGAGGTGTAAGATCCCTGCTCTCGTTGCCAACGAGTAGCTTATTCCCTGGATTTGACAATGTTGCTGCTAGTATCATCCGCCATGTCCTTGAAGATCCCCAAACTCTCCAGCAAGCCATGGAATCCGAGATAAAACACACCCTCGTGGCTGCTGAACACAGGCACGCAAATGAACACAGGCACTCAGACGGACGGATCACTCCACGGAATTTCCTTCTGAACTTAAGTTCTGCAATCTCAAGAGATCCAGGGATTTTTATGCAAGCCGCTCAATCAGTGTGTCAAGTTGAGATGGTTGGTGATAGGCCCTACATTGTCTTGCTGAAGGACCGTGACAGAGAGAAGTCCAAAGAAAAAGAAAAAGAGAAGGAAAAGATATTAGAGAAAGACAAAACACAGACGAATGATGGGAAGGTTAGCCTGGCGGGTATGAATACAACAGGCCCTGGGAGTGGAAAAGTTCATGATTCAAATAATAAAACAGTCAAAGTTCATCGTAAATCTCCCCCGAGCTTCATAAATGTGATTGAACTTCTTTTGGATTCAGTCACTGCTTTTATTCCTCCAGTAAAAGAGTATGTGGCGACAGATGTGCAGGTTGATATACCATCATCAAGTGATATGGACATTGATGTTGCTGCTATTAAGGGGAAAGGAAAAGCCATTGCTACTGTTATTGGAGAGAATGAATCCAGTAGCCAGGATGATTCTGCATCTCTTGCAAAGATTGTATTCATCTTGAAACTTTTGACGGAGATTTTATTGATGTATTCTTCATCTGTTCCTATTCTTCTTCGAAGAGATGCTGAGGTTAGTAGTTGCAGGAGTGCTACTGGTTTTTGCATGGGAGGAATATTTCAGCACATCCTTCATAGGTTTATTCCCTATTCTAGCGATTCCAAGAAGGAGAAGAAAGTAGATGGTGACTGGAGGCATAAACTAGCTAACAGGGCTAATCAATTCTTGGTGGCATCTTGTGTCCGCTCTGCAGAGGCAAGGAAGAGGGTGTTGACAGACATCAGCTGTATTTTCAACGGGTTTGTTGATTCATGTACCGGTTTCAGGCCAGCAGGGGATGATATTCAAACTTTTGTTGATTTGCTGAATGACATTCTGGCTGCTCGAACACCTACTGGTTCATGTATCACAGCAGAAGCTTCTGCCACATTTATAGATGTTGGACTGGTTAGGTCGCTGACTCGAACTCTTGAAGTGTTAGATTTGGATCATGCCAATTCTCCTAAAGTTGTTACTGGGCTTGTCAAAGCTCTGGAGTTGGTGGCAAAGGAACATGTTCATTCTACCGAATCTAGTGCAGCTAAGGGTGAGAATTTGGCAAACACTCGCGGCAGTGGTCAGTCTGAAAGAACAGATAATGTTGTAGACACTTCCCAAACCACGGAAATGGCATCCCAATCCAATCATGATTCTGCTGCAGCTGACCATGTTGAGTCTTTCAATACTGTACAGAACTATGGTGGATCTGAGGCTGTTACAGATGATATGGAACATGACCAGGATCTTGATGGAGCATTTGCTCCTGCACCCGAGGATGACTACATGCAAGAAACTTCTGAGGATACGAGGGGTTTGGAAAATGGCATTGATACGGTTGGGATCCGATTTGAAATCCAACCTCACATGCAAGAAAATCTCGATGAAGAAGATGAGGATGAAGAGATGTCAGGTGATGATGGGGATGAAGTGGATGATGATGAAGATGAGGATGAAGAAGAACATAATGATCTGGAAGAGGATGAAGTCCATCACCTGCCTCATCATGACACTGACCAAGATGATCATGAGATTGATGATGATGAGTTTGATGAAGAAGTTATGGAGGAAGAAGATGAGGAGGAGGAGGAGGACGACGATGAGGATGGTATTATTCTCAGATTGGAGGAGGGCATTCACGGGATAAATGTCTTTGATCATATTGAGGTTTTTGGAAGAGATCACAGCTTCCCAAATGAAACTCTTCATGTGATGCCAGTTGATGTTTTTGGTTCTAGGCGTCAAGCTCGGACTACATCTATTTACAGTCTATTGGGCAGAACTGGTGATAGTGCTGCACCTTCACGACATCCTCTTCTACTGGGACCTTCATCCTCGGTGCACTCTGCTCCTGCAAGACAATCAGGTATGCCTCTTTGTGACGAACAAAAATTCTCAAAAAATACCACCAAACACGTGTAAAATAAAATAAAGAAGGAAAAACTGAAAGTGTTTGCTTGTTGTTTTTCCCCTCGTGTGTCTTCTTGTCTCTCTCTTTTTTGGGGTGTGTTAAATAAATACTTAAGTCTGCTATATATCTCTGATGTTTGACCTTGTTTTTTTTTCTACCCCAGAGAATGCAAATGATGTTATCTTGTCAGATGGGAATGTGGAGACCACCTCGTCACGGCTGGATACTATTTTTCGGTCTTTGAGGAGTGGACGCCATGGACATCGTTTAAACTTGTGGATGGATGATAATCAGCAAAATGGTGGATCTAGTGCAGCTGTGGTACCACAAGGCCTTGAAGAAATACTTATTTCCCAGTTGAGGCGCCCTTCGCTTGAGAAACCTGATCAGAATACATCGACAGCTGAACCTCAAAATAATGTTGAGGGGAGTCAATTACTGGAGCCTGAAGCAGGCACAAGGCCTGAAATTCCTGTGGGGAACAATGTAAATACTGAAATCGTTAATGCCCCTCCAACCTCTACTGCTGCAATTGAAAGCTCCGGTAATGCCGATGTGAGACCTGCAGCAAGTGATTCTGTGCAGGGAACTGGTGCATCAAGTGCACACCCTCAATCTGCTGAAATGCAGTTTGAACAGAATGATGCAGTCGTGCGGGATGTTGAGGCAGTGAGTCAAGAAAGCAGTGGATCTGGGGCAACTTTAGGGGAAAGCCTCAGGAGCCTAGATGTTGAAATCGGAAGTGCTGATGGCCATGATGATGGTGGAGAAAGGCAAGGTTCAGCTGATAGGATGCCTTTCGGTGATCAACAAGGAACTCGCATGAGAAGACCAAATGTGTCTTTTGGGCACTCTACTCCTGTAAGTGGACGGGATGCACCTCTTCATAGTGTGACTGAGGTTTCAGAAAATTCTAGCCGGGAAGCAGATCAGGATGGTCCAGCAATGGAGCAGCAAATAAACACTGATACTGGTTCGGGATCCATTGATCCTGCATTCTTGGAAGCTTTGCCCGAGGAGTTGCGTGCAGAAGTTCTTTCGGCTCAACAGGGTCAGGTGACACAGCCTGCAAATGCTGAACCACAGAATGCTGGAGATATTGACCCAGAATTCCTTGCAGCGCTTCCTCCTGATATCAGAGAAGAAGTTCTAGCACAACAGCGAGCACAACAGCTTCATCAATCCCAGGAACTTGAAGGTCAACCAGTTGAAATGGATACGGTCTCCATAATAGCAACATTTCCCTCTGATCTGAGAGAAGAGGTATAATGTGCAATTTACTGTAATTGTCTGCATCATATTTCTGTCTAAACCTTCTTTCCTCACAGGTCCTCCTAACATCATCAGATGCTATTCTTGCCAATCTCACTCCTGCTCTTGTTGCGGAGGCAAACATATTACGTGAAAGATTCGCCAATCGTTATCATAACCATACCTTATTTGGTATGTACCCTAGGAATCGCAGAGGTGAGTCTTCTAGGCGTACTGAAGGTTTGGGATCAAGTCTGGACAGGGCTGGGGGAAGTATTTCCTCATGCAGGACTATGGCTTCTAAGGTAGTTGAAGCTGATGGAGCTCCTTTAATTGGCACAGAATCTATTCAAGCACTGATTCGTTTGCTTCGTATAGTTCAGGTATTCATCTGGTTTAATAGGTTTCTCGTTATATCCGCATTTAAAGTTTTTAATATTTTTTCATCTATTCATCAACTATTTATTTAAATTTGCAGCCACTGTATAAAGGTGCATTGCAGAGGCTTTTCTTGCATTTATGTGCACATCATGAAACTAGAACGTCTATGGCTAAAATTCTCATGGATATGCTGATGCTTGATACACGAAAGCCAATTAATTCTTCAAATACTGTTGAGCCATCCCATCGGCTTTATGCCTGCCAGAATAATGTGGTGTATTCCCGTCCCCAACATTATAGCGGTATGTGACTGTAATGTTTATAATATTTTAAATTTTTGTTTGCTAGATCATCGAATTAATAATTTGGAAGAATTTTGTTGGCTCTGGTGTTCCACCGTGTTGCCATAATTGTCAAAAGTCTTATTATTGACCCCCTTTTTTTCTTTTTCCTTTTTTTAGGAGTTCCTCCTCTAGTGTCTCGGCGTGTCCTTGAAACTTTGACTTACTTGGCTCGTAATCATCCCCTTGTTGCAAAGATTTTGCTTCAGTTTAGACTGCTTCTTCCTTCCCTACAAGAGCCAGAGAGTATTGATCAGGCACGCGGAAAAACTGTGATGGTTGATGAAGGGTGTGAAGTAGATAGAAAGCAGCAGCCGAAAGGATATATATCAATCATGCTGCTTTTAAGTCTCTTGAACCAACCTCTGTATTTGAGGAGCATAGCACATCTGGAACAGGTCATGATCCTTCTAATATGTTGTATTTCCTTTACTGTATTTATGTCTTTTAAGTTTTATTACAGACTGCTTTGGTTCATGCTCACTTCTTGTGCTTTGTTTCAGCTGCTTAACTTAGTGGAGGTCCTTATTGATAATGCTGAAAGCAATTTAGCAAACAAGTCTGGGGAATCTACAACTGAACAACAAACTGCTCTTCAAATACCCACATCAGATGCTGGAATGAATACAGAATCTCATGATGTTCCATCTGGAGTTTCTGTTTCATCATCCAATATTGTTGATTCTTCCAACCTAGAACTTCTGGTGCAAATGACGAATGTGATGCTCAATATGTGCTTCTTAACCTGCCACAAGCAGAACTTCGACTTCTGAGCTCATTGCTTGCAAGAGAAGGGTATAATAGAACAGCATTAAGTAGAGTTCTTTTTGGGTGTGCTTGTGTGTCTGCTTGTGCATGCTCATTATTTTAACTGTTTTAATACTTGTTCTCTTCTATCCACAATTATGATTTTGAAGAGCTCTATTTGTCTTGTTAGCAACGTTCAAATATTACATGGACGCTATTATTCTGAATCGTTTGTATTCAAAATATATGACCATAAATGATTCATTGTATTTTGCAAGCTATTGATGTACTTTTTATGTTAATGGTTTTTATGTGCACACTTGATCTGACATTACTTCTTTTCAACCAGTTTGTCGGACAATGCATACACTTTGGTGGCGCAGGTAATGAATAAATTGGTGGTGATTGCTCCAACTCATTGCCAATTATTTATTACTGAGCTAGCAGATGCAATACAAAAGTTAACTAAATCTGGTATGGACGAGCTACACCTGTTTGGTGAAACCGTGGAAGCACTCCTCAGCTCATCATCTTGTGACGGAGCCGCAATTTTAAGGGTTCTGCAGGCCCTGAGTGCTCTTGTTTCGTCCCTAACTGAGAAAGATAAGGATCAGCAGATTTTTCCTGAGAAGGAACATACTACAGCTCTTTCCCTAGTGTGGGATATCAATGCAGCTTTGGAACCTTTGTGGCTGGAGCTGAGTACTTGCATAAGCAAAATAGAGAGCTTTTCAGATTCTTGTCCTGATTTGTTAACTACATCAAGAGCTTCAACTGCCAAACCATCCAGTGCTATGTCGCCCCTTCCTGCGGGTGCTCAGAACATCTTACCATATATAGAATCTTTCTTTGTGATGTGTGAGAAGTTGCATCCCGCACAACCAGGTTCCAGTCATGATTTTGGCGTGGCTGCTGTTTCTGAGGTTGAAGATGCCAGCACATCTGCTGCTCAGCAGATTACATTGGGGCACATTACAAAATTTGATGAAAAACAGATTGCTTTTGTGAGGTTCTCAGAAAAGCACAGAAAGCTGCTAAATGCTTTTATCCGTCAAAATCCTGGATTACTAGAGAAGTCTTTCTCACTCCTGCTGAAGGTTCCTCGCTTTGTTGATTTTGACAATAAGCGTGCACACTTCAGATCAAAAATAAAGCATCAACATGATCACCACCGCGGTCCTTTGAGAATTTCTGTAAGAAGAGCTTACATTCTTGAAGATTCATACAACCAACTGCGCATGCGGTCAACCCAAGATTTGAAGGGAAGGTTGACTGTTCACTTTCAAGGAGAGGAAGGTATTGATGCGGGTGGTCTTACAAGGGAGTGGTACCAGTTGCTGTCCAGGGTTATTTTTGACAAGGGAGCCCTACTTTTCACTACTGTGGGCAATGAATCGACATTCCAGCCCAACCCCAACTCTGTTTACCAAACTGAACATCTTTCATATTTCAAGTTTGTTGGACGAGTTGTAAGTACCATTTTTTGATTCTATTATTACACTGAGTTGTTCATTTTTTTCTTACTGCTCATTCATCAATATCTTCTTTAGGTTGGAAAAGCTCTTTTTGATGGGCAACTGTTGGATGTCCATTTTACCCGATCTTTCTACAAGCACATACTGGGGGTTAAAGTTACTTATCATGACATTGAAGCCATTGATCCTGATTACTTCAGAAACCTGAAGTGGATGCTTGAGGTCAGCTGCATTTCTTTTGTTCTTGTATTTTCAGCTGCATTTCTTTTCTTCTTGTATTTTGAGTTTCACCTAATTTTTCGATTGGTCTGGTTCTTACTGGTAACTTCTTTACTCTTTTGCAGAATGACACAAGTGATGCCCTTGACCTCACTTTTAGTATTGATGCTGACGAGGAGAAGCTGATCTTGTATGAAAGGGCACAAGTAATGAATTCAATCAATCCTTTCATTAATTGCACTTTTTTCCTTTCCTTTTCCATATGTTCTTTTTTTCCTTATCATGATAGTGCTATGACCATTATGCAGGTAACTGACTATGAACTTATTCCTGGTGGACGAAATATTAAAGTTACTGAGGAGAACAAGCACCAATATGTGGACTTAGTCGTGGAGCATCATTTGACTACTGCTATTCGCCCTCAAATAAATGCTTTTCTGGAGGGATTTAATGAACTAATTCCTAGGGAATTGATATCTATCTTCAATGACAAGGAATTAGAATTGTTAATTAGCGGACTTCCGGATATCGATTGTGAGTTTTGCAAATGGTTTCTTTACTTTTTGCCTTGTTCATGTGAAAACATTCTCCAATCTTCTTGTCTAGTTTACCAAATTTGCCTTCTTACAATAATTTACAATCAATGTCTTTCAGTGGATGACATGAGGGCGAATACGGAATATTCTGGATACAGTGCTGCATCTCCTGTCATCCAGTGGTTTTGGGAGGTTGTTCAAGGATTCAGCAAGGAGGATAAGGCTCGTCTTCTGCAGTTTGTGACTGGGACCTCAAAGGTATTTTTTTTCTCATCTTGCTATTTATAAAGACTAATGCTGGGCTCACAGAGTTGGGATTCAAAATTTGTCCCAAGAAATATGGCATCTGACTGTGTCAATCAGTGGTGGTAATAATTACCACATTGATGATGAGACAATAAAGAATGATTGACGATGCATGTTTTCTATCCAAATTGTATTTGTTTCATTATTGATTTATAAATTTTTGTTAGCTTCAAGCACTTCAATTCATTCCTTAGAACTGGATAACTGATTTTCTGCATAATGTTGCTTTGATTTGATTTGATTTGATTACATGCATGCTTGCATTTTTGTGCTTGGTAGTTGTTCGACTATGAAATTGTCCGAACCTGTTTTAGTCATGGCTTATTGTTTGGACATCCAATGGTGACTTGCTAATAGCTCAAGAATTTGGTCTGGTTTGAGTATAGTTTTCCTCTTTGGTAGAGGAATGTTGACTTGGAATTATAAATGAAGACGGAAAAGGAAGGTATAGATGGTCAAAATATTATGCATATGAAAAATGCCAAGGAGACCAAATTAGGACAAAACATGGACAAAATTATCATTAAAATGGCGTTGTTTGATGTCCCAGTTTTGTCATGATTTAGTCTATATCATTATTGCTTTATGCATATTTTTGCCACTCAGCCACTGTTTTCCTTATTTTTTCCGAGGATCGGTACAGAAAAGCAATACTGCATTGTTTACTTGAAATTCTCACTGCTTTATTCATTTTATCACGTGGGCAACTGCTAGCTTATATTATGTGCACAGGAGAACTTAATCTTTATTGAGCAGTCTAACCGAGTTCTTTTGAATACTTTAGGTGCCATTGGAAGGTTTCAGTGCACTTCAAGGAATTTCAGGTTTACAGAAATTTCAAATACACAAGGCATATGGCAGTGATGATCATTTACCTTCTGCTCATACTTGGTAATCTGTAATTCCTTTGTCCATATATTTTTGTCTGATTAGACTGCCTCTTCTGACATGCATTTGGAGTTTGTTGAATGATTGCTGTTGATAGTATGTAGCAAGTCCATGGTTTTGTATGAGAATTTACTTACCCGGACACATTATTTCTGCAGTTTCAATCAATTAGATCTGCCGGAATATCCTTCTAAACAACATCTAGAGGAGAGACTGTTGCTTGCAATTCATGAAGGCAACGAAGGGTTTGGATTTGGTTAAGACGAACAATTGGGGCTTCAGAGTAGTGTAGATAATAATATATAATATTATTATTATTGTCAAAAGCTGCAATGGGGAAGGGTGGATTTCATATTTCAAATCGATGCATGTTTATATACTGTACAGTCATATATTGGCTATTGAAAATTATTATGGCAGTTTTTAAAATTTGCCAATATGTTTTTGCAGTTCTCCTTTACATTTTGGTTTTTCAACTTCCTGTTTCTTTTCTTTAATTCTCGTAATTTTTTTTTTAAAAAAAGATCAGCAATCCTAGAAGAATTCAAGATTGTTATGAGAGTTTTGTCGGATGAAATAAACTGTTTAGAGCTAGTTGAATTACGTTTGCCATTATTGGCTGCAGTGTCTTCTTATGTGTAGTAGTAGTAGTAACACACAGGTTTCAGTATTTTCTCTAGAACTGTTTGATATTTGATTATTTGTTAAGCAAACAATTGTCAAATATCCCACTTCTCTGACCATTATGCTTCTCTGTCGTTTCATGGGCAGTTGAATGTGGCATATTAAATTTAAAACTTCATCAATGTTGTTTTCTAATTCAACTGCTTGTTTCAGAATTGCTGCTGCTGCTTCACTGCCTCACTGGGTTGCTTCTTTGATTATCAAATTGGATTAATTTGGGAATGAGTTTTGGCTTATTAAATTGATTTCATTAGGTTTGTTTGATTTGAAGGGTTTTTATTTTTGTTGGGTTTTTTCTTAATTTGGGAAGTGGAGAGTTTTCATTATGATTTGGTATAGATATTTGATTGGAAAGGTGGATTGTTTGATGGCGTATAATAGATATTTCGTGTGGTTTTTAATTTAATTTTTAGTCACTAAAAGGCGTGACTTGGTGGTTCAGATCCGAGCTCTAGGTTATGGGTTCGAATCTAAGGATGTGTTTCTTGTAAGATCCTGTGGCAGTCGGGAATTTTACCTGTTCAGCTTAAGTCCAGGTCGGGAGATTTGGTAACGGGGTCCTCAAAAAAAAAGTATTTTAGATTTTTATTTTTTTTTGTTTAATTGGCAATTTACAATTCGGTTTATTTATTTATTTACTTTTTATTTTTGCATAAATGTGGATTTGGGAACTTAGTATTGGGCGTGTTTTGATTTTGAAGCTCTTAGCATTCAGATTGATTGGTTTACTTCCCTTCCATTTATCAAACTGTGCTATATTTGCTCTTATTGAGTAGTGCTCTGACACTCTCAAAGGTATTTAACTTGGACATCAACTCTCTCATAGTTGATGAGTGGTTGGACGCCAGACGGAACTAATCGACTTTGTCGCACTTCCTTCGAGTCTTCTTTAGACTCCATCCCTCTTACTTCTTATTCTTCAACCTCCATTTTTAACATCATGAACATGGCAAGGTATGAAAACCGAGTTCCTTAAGAAGTTTTTCCACATGCATAGAACCAACTCCTTCAAAACGCTCATCGTGAACTTTCAAGAGAATGAGGGTGAAACATTCTATGCTTGTTGGGATCACTTCTAGGATCTTCTTAATGCTTGTCCACATCATGACTACCGAGGAGTAGCACGAATCCATGACTATTTAGCAGAGAGTGCCCGATCTTGGGTTACTAGAAATGCTTATGATAGATCGATACCGACCATTCAACTATAGATGAATGCGTTGATGCATGTCTACTATAATTTGTTGATAAATATTTTGGTGATAGTTATAATGATGATGAATCTATGAAAAATGAGCATTTACAAACTACCTTGTATATTGCAAAAACTATTTTTCCAGTTTTGCCCGAGTTTGGTGAACTGAACTCTATAGTTCGATTAACCAAAATTGTTGATGTTTCCCGTGTGATCGAGGGTTGAAATTTTTGACCCGAAATTGAGACCTTACCACGTGTTCCTAGAATTTTACCTTCTAACTTAGACTCATAAATTAGAACTTATGCATATCTTGGACCAAATAAAACTTTTCCCATTGCAACCAAGAACATGAGTTTCTTTTGGTGCTCAAGAAAGATTCATTCAAGTTTGAGTTCTCCAACTTAGAATTCCCAAAGCCCTTAACCCTAGAAACACCATCTCTTCGCCCTCACGACCACCTAAAGAAGATCAAGGTAATAACAAACCTTGATTTCATATTTTACTTATTTACAACTCATTTCACTCTACTGACTTGGACATAATGACACTCCACCACACCGGTGGGTAGTATACTCCCCGTTCACATTTCCTTTGTTTTTTTTTTTTTTTGGAAACGTTGATAACCCCGCCAGCAAAACCACCCATTCTGGGCCGTGGCGCAGGTAAAACCACCAGCTGTCCCAGGCTCTTACAAGAAGTGCACCCCCTGGATTCGAACCCAGAACCTCAAGGTGAGATCCTGGGATCGTGGACCACCGGCTGTCCAGGCTCTTACAAGAAGTGCACCCCCAGGCTCTTACATTTCCTTTGTTTTGCAGGATCGCTAGTGCCCCCAAGCTACAAATTCTCGATTGTGGACCTCGAGAGAAATCCAGCATCCACAGTGAACTACCTTGTTACAGGCACTATTCCGAAGGAGTGGAATGCACAAAGAATAAAAATATTTTTTTAGCGAAGTCAAAAATTTCTTTTATGATGAGCCTTATCTTTTCAAATATTGCAAAGACCAAAAAGTTAAAAGATGTGTGGCTAACCATGAAATTGAAAGTATGATTTCTTTTTGTCATGATGGTAATGAAGGGGTTTTATAGCGGAAATCCGGTAACGCAGCGGAATAGTGGAAAATCAAAATTTTTCGATTTCAAAATTTTTCTTGGATCAATCAAATAAACTTATTTATTTAATTATCCAATTATTAAATTTTGAAAAATTACACAAGAAATCAAATTTCTTGGTAATTACCGAATTGCCCCGCAACTTTGCAAAAATGTCATTTTAGTCATAAAATTGTCAAATATAATTTTGGATGATTCTAAATCACTTCTGAAATGTTTTTCAACACATCCAATACATCAAAATTAGATTTGCAACAAATTCCCAAACTTTTTTGAAATTGCCGAGAGCCCCTCATTTTCGGTTTATTGCATTTTAGTCCCTTATGTTCAAAAACAAAACAAGATCAAATCCAATCAACCCAAAATTTTACATGCATCATATACATACCATAATGCATCAAATATATTAAAATCCCCAAATTTGGAGTGGGTTAAGAACCCTAATTTTTAAATTTTACCAAATCCTTAAAATCCAACACTTTAATTCATTCAATACTTCACCAAACAAACCTCACCACTTTGAAATAACTCTAGAACAATTCTAGGTCACCAAGGAGTGGCTTAACCACTCTAGAATGACAACTTGATTTTCCAAAAAAATTAAAAGTAAGCCTTTTAAACCATTTAAAGCTTACTTACATGCATCAATCTTTCATACAAGTTCTCAAACAAATAAACACAAACTATAAGAGTAGAAAGAACATCAAAGCAACACAAAATGATGCTAAGCTTGTTAGAAACAATTTTCATGTTGAAGGTTTTGAAGAAATACTTACAAAAATCAAGTTTTTCCAAGTCTTTTCCTTTTCCTTCAACTTCTGCTCTCTACTTCTTTTGTGTTTTGTTTTAGTGTATATGGAACTTATTAAACCCTAAAATGAAACAAAATAATATATACCTTCACAAATAAGGCTTCGCCGAATTTTGGTATAAGAAATATCTAGATATTTTATTTTTGTTTCATTAAAGTTCAACTTACCAACTTGTTTTGTAAATCATTACACTTTAATGAATTATTCAACAAAGTCAACAATTGCAACTAAGTCATTAAAATAAATATCATAACTTATGATATTTATTTTTTTAATTAATTTAATTATTTAACAATTAAATAATTAAATAATTATTTAAATATAAATATATTAAATATATGTATTATATTTACATTAAATATCAAATACATATATATTTATGATATTAGTCAAATATCTCAATTTGACAATTAATTAATGTGTATTTGATAAAATCTATCATTAAATGCAAATACACAAAAATTAGGAAATGACTATTGGGTCCCTTCACATGAATTTTTCGTTTAACCTTTAAATGACTTATAAATAATCAATATTATTTATAAATATTGCTCTAGTGCTCTAAGAGTATATTTCATTAGCGAGACTCTATAGATTCAGGCATATCCGTCACGAAATCCAATTTCGTGTCCATAATTTACCCACCCGTAAATTATGACGACCACAAATAATCTCGCTAAATCATACAGGTCGAGGTCATGGCATATGTATAATTCCTCCGTCACAGGTATCCGGATATATCCCAGAGATATAGATGTAAACGTCAAATCTCTATAGGGACTATCCCCTCGATGTCTCTATTAACAATCTAAAAAAAGAACATTTAGAACTGAATTCTAAAATGTACCACAGGCCCATGATTTTTATCTGATTGCAAATCATAAATGGACTACCTATGCTATGTACACAGAACTGACGGATCCTATCTCGATACACACAGGACACCATGAGGATATATCCACACCCAACGAACAGGCAGAGGTATGATATAAATAGATCGGTGACGTGATTGCCATCTAAGTGTGAAGGATGTCTCATGTGCCCACAGTGGCATCTCAAGTCGAAGAATCACAAATTCTACTCAACCTGTGAAGATTCTTATTGATGTTGATGTACCATCTATTAAGAATCTTTGGTGAGTCATTCAGTGTTCATCTGCTATAAACACCTACACGTCTATACGAGTCCCCAAGACTCATGGTTCATTGAGAAACCATTGGAATCATATATTCTAGTATACGACATGTGCCGGTCTTAACGGGTTTACTTTACTGACCAAGTATTGTAAACCTTGACCAGGAACTGTCTGAGAATGACAACGTCATGATACAACTCAATGCCAGTTGCGACGCTTTTTTCAACAGTATCATGACTAGTCATCCTAAGGTCTATTACGTCTTTACCATATTAAAAGATATATGTTATATTATAGAAACTGCTTGTATTATTCATAATAAAATGTTTTACAGTACTATTCTCAAAGAAATACAACCGGAAATTGGCGCTCTGAGCACCAACCCCAACAAAATCTCCCACTTGCTCTAGTGCCGATATCGATTGTATCTAATACCTATCGACTCCACGTGTTTATCAAACAACTTCAGAGGTATGGCCTTCGTCAGCGGGTTTGCTACATTATCTTCACTCGGTACCTTGCACACGATAATATCCCCTCGCGACACAATCTCTCGAATGATGTGGTACTTTCGTTCCACATGCTTCGACTTCTGATGCGCCCTCGGTTCATTTGCTTGCGCAATGGCTCCAGTATTATCCCAGTATAACAGAATCACATTCTCGATACTTGGGACAACTCTCAATTCCGTGATAAAGTTCCTAATCCAAACAGCTTCATTCGCAGCTTCAGAAGCTGCAATGTATTCCGCCTCTGTGGTGGAATATGCTATTGACCCCTGTTTGGAACTCTTCCAGTAAACTGCACCTCCATTAAGGGTAAAGTCGAATCCAGATGTAGACTTTCTATCACCGGGATCCGATTGGAAGTCGGAATCCGTATACCCGTTAACTTGCAGTTCATTTCCTCCATAAATTATCAACTTATCCTTAGTACCTTTAAGATACTTCAGGATATGTTTAATGGCCATCCAATAGTCATTACATGGATTGGACTGATATCTACTAGTTACGCTAACAGCGAAACTGATATCAGGCCTAGTACATAACATGGCATACATTATGCTATCCAAACACGAAGCATAAAGTTGGTTAGACATTCTAACATTCTTATCTTCTGTTTGTGGACTCATCTTCTTTGAAAGATGAATCACATGTTTGAACGATATATTTTTTGTCTTACAGTTACCAAAATTGTACCGTTCCAAGATCTTATCTATGTATGTTGATTGGGATAACCCAATCAGCCTCATTTGTCTATCTCTATAGAGTTTTATCCCTAAAACATAGGAAGCTTCTCCCAGGTCCTTCATGGAGAAATTCTTACAGAGGTACGCTTTGACGCTTTGTAACATTCTTATATCATTCCCAATGATTAGGATGTCGTCAACATATAGGACTAAAAATACGACCATGCTCCCACTGGCCTTCTGATACACACAGGATTCTTCTGAATTCTTGAGAAAACCAGACGATCTAATAATCTCGTCGAATCGAAGATTCCAACTTCGTGAAGCTTGTTTAAGTCCATAAATGGACTTCTTAAGCTTACATACCATACCCGAGTTTTTGCTGGATGCAAAACCTTCCGACTGTTCTATATAGATTTCTTCATCAAGAAATCCATTTAGAAAAGCCGTTTTGAGATCCATTTTCCAAATTTCGTAGTCATGATACGCAACTATATAAAGCAAAATCCGAATAGACTTAAGCATTGCTACTGGTGAAAAAGTTTCATCGTAGTCGACGCCAGGTCGCTGCGTGTAACCTTTTGATACTAGTCGGACCTTGTAAGTTTCAACCTTACCGTCAGGCCCGCGCTTCCTCTTGTAAACCCATTTACAACCGATAGGAACAATTCCTTCGGGAAGCGGAACCAAGTCCCAAACTTGATTCTCATGCATTGATTCCAACTCGGATTTCATGGCACTTTGCCATTTCACGGAGTCGATGTCCAACATCGATTCTCTATAGGTAATGGGACCAGTCTCTTCAACTAAGAGAACATCAAGACTCTTTTCTTGTATCAAATACAAGCGTTCAGGAGTTCTTGATTCCCTTTGTGACCTACAGAGTGTGTGTGTGTTGAAGGTCCTTCATTTACTTGAACTTCAGGTTCCTCCGTTGGTTTGTTGTTTTCAGGTTGGACTTCATCAAGTTCAACCTGTCTATGATTACCACATTCTGACAAGAATTCTACTTCTAGAAATCTTGTGAAGCGAGCTACAAACACATTTCGATACTCGGTATCATAGAACATATATCCCCTTGTTTCCAAAGGATATCCAACAAACCTAAACTTTTACCCTCGAGGTGAAAGCTTATCCTGCTGAGTAACCCTGACATAGGCAGGACAACCCCAAACCTTAATATAACTAAGATTTGGTCTCCTACCGGTCCATATCTCATACGGAGTCATAGGAACAGCTTTTGAAGGAATCTTATTCAAAAGATGTGTAGCTGTTAAAAGAGAGTAGCCCCATAAGTAATATGACAAATCTGTAAAACTCAACATGGATCGGACCATATCCAATAAAGTCTGATTTCTCCTCTCAGACACTCCATTGTGCTGTGGAGTACCTGGAGGAGTATATTGAGCGAGAATCCCATTCTCCTTCATATAATCCATGAACTCACTGCTCATATATTCGCCGCCTCGATCGGATCGAAGGCATTTAATATATTGACCAATATGTTTTTCTACTTCATTTTGGAACTCTTTGAACTTTTCAAAGGTTTCCGATTTATGTCGCATCAAATAGACATAACCGTACCGTGACAGATCATCGGTAAAGGTAACGAAGTACGAATAACCACTGTGAGCAATCTGACTTAGTGGACCACATACATCAGAATGTAGGAGTTCCAGTAAGTTAGTGGCACAGTGTCCAACACCTGAAAATGAGGCTTTGGTCATCTTACCCTGAATACACAATTCACAAGTTGGATAGGGTTCAATGGTGAGATCTGGTATCAAACCATTCCTAACCAATTAGGTAAGGTGTTTAACGCCTATATGACCTAGCCGCATATGCCAAAGTTCAGTATTATTAATGACAGGTAAACTACGTTTATTAACTCTAGTAATTAAAATATCTTTAGAAGTTTGTAATGTATAATGACCATGCTGGTTTGGACAACAAAGGATCTGAATATTACGTTTATCATATAAATACAAAGAACAATTCTTAATATTAATACGATAACCTTTTATATCCAATACAAAAAGAGATATAATATTAGCTACACATCCTGGTACAAAATAACAGTCATATAATAAAAGTGTCCCTTTCGGCAAATGGATCTCGCATACTCCCACTGCAACTGCATCCAGAGAGTCTCCACTCCCAAATCGCAACTGTATCTCTCCAGGCTTTAGTTTCTTACTTTCCTTCAGCACTTGCAATGAATTGCAAATGTGAACAGGACAAGCATAATCTAAAATCCAGCTGGATGTAATGGCTTCACAAGCCAAAGATATATCAATAACTGGAAAAATAAATGTACCTGATGTAGATGCTCTCTCCCTCCTCAGCTGGGTAATGTAGTCAGGACAGTTCTTTTTCCAGTGCCCGACTTTGCTACATTGATGGCATTTGTCTTCAGAAGCCCTCTTGGGCTTTGCTATCTTTGCCTGTGGTTGAGGACCGAAACCCTTATTCTTATTCCCTTTCTTCTTCTTTCCCTTTGACCAAGTCTGGGAAGAAGCAGAAAGTGAAGTAGGTCTCGGAGGGCGAGTCGGTACTCCATTCCTTAGGTCCTCTTCCACCGTGAGAAATATCCTATGCAGCTCATGGTAGGTACAGATATCCTATTCATGTTGAAGTACATCACGAATTGGCGATATGAAGCTGAGAGCGAACCAAAAATGACACTCCTACCGAGAATTTCATTTAGAGGGAGATTATGTTGCCTCAGTTGATCGATCATATGAAGAACATGCGAGCTCACAGCTTGCCCCTCATCCAATCGCGCATGGAACAATTCCATTGTGACCTTATGAACAAAAACTTGTTCTTGGTTCTCAAACGATTCTCGTAATCACGACATCATACTATACACATCTGACATGCCATAGTATTGTTTCTTGAGTCCCGGAGACAGTGAACTTAAGATGTATGATTTAACTTTTAAATCATCATCTTTCCAAGCTTGGAAAACTTGGCATTCCTCCGGTGTAGCATCCTCTGCCACAACAAGTGGCAGCGGACCCTCAAGAACATATCCCAATTTATCGGAATCGAGGACAATCCTCAAATCCAAGTCCCAATTAGCGAAGTTCTCAGCGCCTTTAAGTTTGTTCGTATCCAACATACGCGCAAACTGATTAGAAGATGGTGCCGCCATCGCAAATCTATCATATAGATTACAAAAAACGGTTAGCAGATTATAAAGCAGTTTCATATAATATCCAAAACATTAACTAGATCATGGATTTTTAATCTAAAAATGCCCCTCTCACTAAATCATGCAATACTGTAATCCCCAAACAGAATACAAAGATTTAATAATTAAATTAAATATAAATAGTGAAAGGTGGATCCCATGAATATATTTCAGCTCACAGCAGAGGCACGGTCTCGCCTACGTATATTCATCAGGTAGACAACTCATTTGTCAATCACTCAATAATGACACCTGGGTTTCCGGTCCTGGTCGTTTCTCGTTGTGACAGCTTGGGCACGTTCACAAGGAGACGTACCAAGGTTAAACTCGTCAATGATAAACTCAAGCTACTTGTGTAACCCTGACAGCTTGGGCACGTTCAGGATTCCGCTTTCGCTTGAATTTATCTAGTATCTGATATACATCCGGTATAAATAAATTTCTATCGGCTACATCCTCACAGCAGAGGCACGGTCTTAGATGTAGTCACAGAAAAATATTCATAAATTATATTGACAAGACGGACCATGTAATATGCATCAAATACATAATTAACATTAAACCTTATTAATTAGGGATTTTCCGCAAAAGATTATTTTTAATTTATTTAATCAAATTAAATAAATACATGCATGTAACAAGTAAAGAATAAATTAAACATTGAATTTAAAAGGCATAATCATATTATGGTGGCAAGAATCAGACTCGCTCTGATACCATTTTGAAGGGGTTTTATAGCGGAAATCTGGTAACGCAGCGGAATAGTGGAAAATCAAAATTTTTCGATTTCAAAATTTTTCTTGGATTAATCAAATAAACTTATTTATTTAATTATCCAATTATTAAATTCTGAAAAATTACGCAAGAAATCAAATTTCTTGGTAATTACCGAATTGCCCCACAACTTTGCAAATATGTCATTTTAATCCTAAAATTGTCAAATACAATTTTGGATGATTCTAAATCACTTCTGAAATATTTTTCAACACATCCAATACATCAAAATCAGATTTGCAACAAATCCCCAAACTTTTCTGAAATTGCCGAGAGCCCCCCATTTTCGGTTTATTACATTTTAGTCCTTTATGTTCAAAAACAAACCAAGATCAAATCCAATCAATCCAAAATTTTACGTGCATCATATACATACCATAATGCATCACATATATGAAAATCCCCAAATTTGGAGTGGTTTAAGAACCCTAATTTTTCAATTTTACCAAATCTTTAAAATCCAACACTTTAATCCATTCAATACTTCACCAAACAAGCCTCACCACTTTGAAATAACCCTAGAGAAATTCTAGGTCACTAAGGAGTGGCTTAACAACTCTAGAATGACAACTTGATTTTCCAAAAAATCAAAAGTAAGCCTTTTAAACCATTTAAAGCTTACTTACATGCATCAATCTTTCATACAAGTTCTCAACCAAATAAGCACAAACTATAAGAGTAGAAGGAACATCAAAGCAACACAAAATGATGCTAATCTTTTTAGAAACAATTTTCATGTTGAAGGTTTTGAAGAAATACTTACAAAAATCAAGTTTTTTCCAAGTTTTTTCCTTTTCCCTCAACTTTTGCTCTCTACTTCTTTTGTGTTTTATTTTAGTGTATATGGAACTTATTAAACCCTAAAATGAAACAAAATAATATATACCTTCACAAATAAGACTTGGTCGAATTTTGGTATAAGAAATATCTAGATATTTTATTTTTGTTTCATTAAAGTTCAACTTGCCAACTTGTTTTGTAAATCATTACACTTTAATGAATTATTTAACAAAGTCAAAAATTGCAACTAAGTCATTAAAATAAATATCATAACTTAGGATATTTATATTTTTAATTAATTTAATTATTTAACAATTAAATAATTAAATAATTATTTAAATACAAATATATTAAATATATGTATTATATTTACATTAAATATCAAATACATATATATTTATGATATTAGTCAAATATCTCAATTTGACAATTAATTAATGTGTATTTGATAAAATTTATCATTAAATGCAAATACACAAAAAATTAGGAAATGACTATTGGGTCCATTCACATGTATTTTTCGTTTAACCTTTAAACAACTTATAAATAATCAGTATTATTTATAAATGTTGCCATAGTGCTCTACGAGTATATTTCATTAGTGAGACTCTCTAGATTCAGGCATATCCGTCACGAAATCCAATTTCGTGTCCATAATTTACCCACCCGTAAATTATGACGACCACAGATAATCTCGCTAAATCATACAAGTCGAGGTCATGGAATATGTATAATTCCTCTGTCACAGGTATCCGGATATATCCCAGAGATATAGATGTAAACGTCAAATCTCTATAGGGACTATCCCGTCGATGTCTTTATTAGCAATCTCAAAAAAGAACATTTAGAACTGAATTCTAAAATGTACCACTAGTCATCCTAAGGTCTATTACGTCTTTATCATATTAAAATATATATATTATATTATAGAAACTGCTTGTATTATTCATAATAAAACGTTTTACAGTAGTATTCTCAAAGAAATACAACCGGGAATTGGCGCTCTGAGCACCAACCCTAATAGATACTTGTGGTGGTCATTTTTCATGTGAGAAAACATGTAGCAAGATACTTAATTGTGGCTTTTATTGGCTAATCATGCATAAAAATATTTTTGCTTATTGTAAATCTTGTGATGAATGTCAAAAGTTAGGAACAATTTCCAAAAGGAACACAATGCATATGTCACATGTTTTTGTTGTTGAGAATATTGATTGTTGGGGCATTGATTTCATTTGTCATTTTTCTAGCTCTTTTGGCCATCTTGTCATCTTAAATACGGTTAAGTATGTTAGTAAGTCGGTGAAAGTCATACCAACTAGAAAAATGATCACAATTTTGTGTGTAACTTCTTAAAAGAAAATATTTTCTCTAAGTTTGGTATGCCAAGAGCTATAATAAGTGATGGTGGATCTCATTTTTGTAATAGGCCTTTTGAGACATGTAACACCCCTATCAGTCATGGCATGTCCAGTACAATAATTCATCACGTATGACATGTTATCATTCATATAATCATGTGTTAGTAGGTTAGAAACCTTAGAAATCCCAGTCAGAGATTCATGATGAATTTTCAGCTTCAAAACTTTCTTTTTAGCTTAACTGAGTCATATGTAAATTTTGATATTTTGGCCATAACTTTTGCTCCTGATATCCAATTTCAGTAATTGTTATACCATTGAAAGGCTTAGGCCGAGACCTACAACTTTCATATTGATCATTTTCCCAAAATCATACAAAACTAAGTCAAAAATATAGTTCTTTCTCAGATGAATAGTAACCCGTGTTTTTAAAATCAAAAAGAGACATGTGGCACAATCAAAGCCGCTCATTCTAACTTAAAAAAAAAAAAAGCAGTCATTTGCCTATAAATATGCAACTATTCACTCTTCTCTTTCCTTAAGTAAAAGCGTATTTTGCTCTCTAAAAACTCTCAATATCTTCACTCCACACACGCCATTTTGAAGAGAAAATTGATGGTTTCAAGCTTTTTCTCATTTAAGTAAGCTTTTACAACTCTCATATTCTCTTAATTTTTAGTTCAAGCTTGCATTTTTCATTTTCCCTAATTGTATTCAAGAACCCTCGAAACCCATTCATGCATTTTAAGTCTTGATTAAGTTTGTTAGCATGCATGTCCATCTATTTCATAATGACTTGAGCATATATTAAGCCTTATCATTGTTGAATGTCTAGTTTCCCTAAAAAGTATGCCTTGGCCGAATGCTTAATGCTGTGATGAGGGATTGTTTTTGTTTTTCTTATTTTTATTAATGAATGATGATGGTCCATACATTTGAGGATGTTATGATATGAGTCTAGCATGATATGAGTAGGGATGGAAAAATTCCTTATAGGGATGGGGTCTGTAAGACCCTGAAAGTTAGGGATAGATAAGAGAATAATTTTCTATACCCGTTAGTTAGACGGGTTGGGTAAGAGTATTGATATAATGGTTCAAATAGAGGTAAATTCCTCATGTGAATGAAGACCGTGTATAAAGGAATAATTTTTATACCAATTGATTGAACGAAGCGGGTATGAGTATTGACATCCCCGTATTATACCCGGCCAGTTAGCATCCCTATATATGAGTTGAAACTTTTAAGTTTTCTAATTTAGCGCCTTAGCTGAAACTGTGCTTGTATGGGGGTGGAGTTTTTTTGTTTTGATGATGAA
The DNA here is from genome assembly GCA_019454045.1 of Zanthoxylum bungeanum. Classification (NCBI taxonomy): domain Eukaryota; kingdom Viridiplantae; phylum Streptophyta; class Magnoliopsida; order Sapindales; family Rutaceae; genus Zanthoxylum; species Zanthoxylum bungeanum. Next base: position 71,674 of record SKCR01032732.1, on the reverse strand, counting down.
TTAATTATAGTACATATACTTGATAATGATTTAACATGAGTTGTTTGTGGCTTAAGTTGAAAACTTTTAAGGTTGTTAATTTTGTGGTATGGCCGAATCTTGGTGGTGTTGGGGATTTATATTTTGTGTTTTGATAATGCTATGTAATGGTTTATGTTTGAGTTAATGATATGGCATGAATTGGATTTTTGATTTGAATTGAAAGTTTTCAAAGTGTGTAAACAAGTGTGTGGCTGAATGGTCTCTTTAGTTGATGGCTTGATATTGTTGTGTAAATGGTATTTAGAATGTGTACGATGTGTAAGAATTATACTTGTTATGTTTAGTGTGATGTTGTAAATCCATGAAGCCTATTAGTAAGGATTGGCTAAATGTCATGTTAATGAGAGTTTGATGATGACTTATTTGTATGTTTATGCATGTTTAAATGATTATATATGTATGTTATGATGTGGTGTAGAGATGTATGCATGAAAATGGTGGACTTTGTTAAGTTTGATATAAGACCTTATTGTCCAAATTCAAGGAAGCTTAGTGGAAAGTTGATTTTAATGCACGCTTGTGATATGTGTGTTGCATGGTGTTAAGCATGAAGCAATGTGTGAAGTGATGATGATAATGAATATGTTAGTTTGATTATGTATCTTCATGTCCGAATTGGGCATTTGATTTGATGGTTTGATTTGGGCATTTTGGGTAGCTAAATCGGCTATGTTGAAATGTCCCATATGCTTTGTCAAGCACGTCATGATATGAATTCACTATAGCACGTCATAAGCATGTTAGGTAGTATTAACAGTTTAGTCAAGATAAGAAGCATGTCAATATAGCTTCAGATGTTAAGTAAACATCCTACGTCATCATGTCAGCCATGTCAGTAGGTATAATAACATGTTCAAGCATTCATGACATTCACGATCATATTCAGTTTCTCTGTTTGAGTATATTAACCATACTTAGACATAACTCTTTTGTTAGACACCTCATATGAATTATTTCTATAGCATTTGGGCACGCTAACAGAGGATGACAGTCCGTGAGTGGATGTTTCTTTTTCCCTTTTCTTATGTTTCAGCTTTTGTTTCATTGACTATCTTATTCAGCTCATAATTTTTATTTATGCCTTAGCTCAAATTCTCAGTTTATATTCTTTACTTATGTTATATGTTTATGTTCCAAATTTCATTATCAGTATATGTTCTTAGCTTATGCTCTCAGTTCCTGAAATTTACATCATATTCTCGATCTATTGATGTTAGTTCATGAATTATATTCATGTTTCAAGTTCATGCTATAGTTTGATGTTTCAGTTTACCCTTCTGATTTGTCATGTATTAAGTACTTAGGATTTCACGTTTAATATGTATTAGTTAATTTTTTTCCATGATATAGTAGGTTCAACCATGTTTTTCATGTTTTACATATTTAACTTGTCAGCTTATATTATAGATAACATAGTTCATGTTCTCATTATTAGTAATGCCGCTATCAAGTTAGTCATGAATCATGCATGTCAATTTTCAGAACATGTTTTCCAGATTTCAAGTTTATGGCATATGATTTCATAAATGATTTTTATGAAATTCAGGATATGTTTTAGAAATAGTTTTATCAATATATGTACATGTTTTCACAGCACTAGTTTAGTGTCGTCCACTCAGCTTTAGCGTCCCGGGTAGGGGTGTCAAATTTATCCGGACCCGAAAGACCCGGGTCCATAATTAAAATATCCAGACCCATGTTTAATAAATTAGGTCTCGGGCGAATTCAGATCCGGACCCGGGATCGCACGAGTTCGGAAAAAAAATTATAATATAATTAAAAAAAATACAAAATAATATGCATATATAAATAAAAATATAATAAAATATAATTAAAAAAATATAAAATAATTGAAATAAAACTAATAAAATTGAAAAAATATAAATATAAATATAAAATAATACAATTAAAAGTTAAAAAATTGAAACATAAAATAAAAAACGGGTATCTAGATCCAGACCAGGTATACCCGGGTCCGAACCGGGTAGACCCAGATCCGGACCCGTGTATATTTCGGATCCGGGTCCGGCTGGACCAGGATCCGGATCTGGATTTTGCCATCCCTAGTCTCGGGTTTGCTCAGATAGCCTATGGGGCACTGATCAACCCCATAGGCTCAATAATTCAGTATTTCAGTTCAGTTTCCCTTACCTACGCGGTGCTAGGTCTCGCTAGGTAGGTTTCAGCTTCCACGTGCTACTATACCGGTGTATTTTCAGCTCACATATATGATTTTATAAAATACAGTTTTTCAAAAATGTTCATGGATTTTAGATCATGACACGTTTTCAGTATGAGTTACATATTTTCAGCTCGTATTACAGTTTTCATATAGTCATGCTCAGTTAATATAATTCAGAATTCCTATCAGGATATGTAGTTTCAGTCATGCATGTTCATTTCAGGTAGCGCATATCATATCAGGTTAGTTCATTTCAGGTCATGTTCAGTGTAGGGAATTAGATATAGTTCAGGTAGTTTAAGAACAAGTCATGTAAGATTAGGTCTTGATCAGTCTTCAGCATGTAGCTCAGTTAGATCCAGTATAGGTCATGCAGATTCAGGTCAGTTTGGCATGTCAGTTTACAGCTCATGTAGTTCTAGGTTAGATCATGTAGGTTCAGATCACATAGCAGGTCAGGTTCCTAGAAACCAGTTTTCAGTATATGTAGTTCACATAAAGACCAGTCATGTGCATTTCATGTCAGAAATCGGGTTAGTTAGTTCATGTCAATTTCAGGTTCACGTATTGTAGCTCATGTAACCATTCCCTGATTTCACGATTCATGCACGGGTTAGGATAGATCCAAGCCACCATGGGTTTGAGATGGTTTTGCCATGGGTTTAGGTGATTTGGTAATAACATGCATCAGGAATCAGTTTATGTTCTTAGGGTTATCACGTCATGCTTATGGTATTCATGTAGCATGTATCTTAGCTTTCAGACATGTTCAGTTCATGCTTATTCATTTCAGGTATTTAGATTTAGCTCATGTAGTTTCAAATTAGGTCATGTCGGTTTAGTATCCAGGCCTAGCTCATGTATATTTAGTGTTAAGATTCAACTCATGCATTGTCAGTTCAGATACTCAGGTTTAGCTCATGCAGGTTCAATTTGGGTATTCAACTTCCAATCATGCATGTTCAGATTAGCTTTCAGGTTTAGTACATGCATGTCTAGTTCAGGTATCCAGGTTCAGATCATGTAATTTCAGGTTAAGGTAATTAGGTTCAGTTCATGTAGTTGCAGGACATCGTATATAGTTTTCAGATCATGTGAGCATGTCTGTAGGCTACAGACCATGTCAGTAGTTCAGGTCACGTTTTCTCAAGCATGTCAGGATAGCTCAGGTCATATTAGCAAGATATGTAGTTCATGTAAGCTCCAAGATAGGTTCAGGGTAGCAGCCCCAAGTTTCCATGTTTAGTTTCAGTTTTAGCTAATGTATCAGTCTTCAGTTAGGTTATAGTTCAGTTGTCTCGCCATGTTCCTAATTTTCAGTCATATTCTTGATTTTCAGCTCATTGTTTATGTTGTTGCATTTCAGCTTTCCAGCTATCTCTATGTTATTTGCTTCAGTTGATCCATGTTTGTATTTCAATTTTTCCATGGCACTTCAGTATTCACTCACCAGGTCTTTCAAAAGACCCGACCCACCCCACTCTCCAGTTGTTTTGCAGGTAACAGAATCATGCTTACAGTGGACAAACTTTGGAGGAGACGAGACCCAACAGTAGTCATTATACACCATGATCGTCATAGTTGGGCCTAGTTGTTAGATATTGTCAAATCAGGCCATAAAGCCTCATATGTAATCATGTATTTAAGTGTTAACATGTATTAAGTTGTGTATGTATAAGATATGCATTCGAGTATATATTCATGATATGTATTTACTAGTTATATTCATTCAAGTTATACAATAGATTTATAATTTTCATGATCACGTTTGAATTATAACCATACATGTAGTCACTCAGTTAGTGCATATCAGGGGTTCAAGTGATGGCTATGCCGTCTCTTGCCGATCACATACTCGGATTTCCCGGGGTGTGACAAGGTATTAATGAAGAAATATGGGATCACTCATAGAGTTGCAACCCCTTATAATCCCCAAACCAGTGGTCAAGTTGAATTAGCCAACATATAGACCAAAAACATCATACAAAAGATAGTAAACCCCAATCATAAGGATTGGTCAATCCAGTTAACTGATACTTTATGGTCATATAGGACCGCCTACAAATCACCACTTGGTATGTCTCCTTAACATGTAGTCTATGGGAAGGCATGTCATCTTCTAGTAGAACTAGAACATAAAACATTATGGTCTTTGCATAAATTGAATTTTGATTTGCATGATAATGGCTCTAAGAGGAAATTACAATTGAATAAATTGGATGAGTTTAGATTATGAGCTTATAAGAATGTAAAAATTCACAAGGAAATAATGAAATCGTTTCATAATAATCATATAAAAAGAAAGAATTGCTTGAAGATCAAAAAGTCATACTTTATCATTCTAGACTCCACCTCTTCCTTGATAAACTTAAATCAAGGTGGATTGGTCCTTTTATATTCAAGCATATGTATCCTTATGAGGCCGTTGATATCATGAATAAGGTCAATGACCAAAGATTGAAACCATACTTGGAGAATTTTGCACCAGAGATCACATGTATTTGCTTGTGTGACCCTTTTTATATTTGATCCTTTTTGATTAGGCATATTTGTGCTCCCATTGAAAATTCCAAATCGATTCCCTTTAAACCCAAACCTTTTAAGTCCAAATTCCCTCAAAAACCAATTTTTTTTTCTTTATATTTTTGCATGTTTTAATTATTTGTTTTCATGTTAATTTATATTTTTAGTACTTTTGACTGCACATGGAATACATTCTGCCAATGGTTTGGTTAATCTAACTTTGTAGTTCGGTTAATCGAACTTTCTATGTTATGTAAAAATTTAATTTTTCTAACTTAATTTTTACGGGGTTTTCTATTCCAATCTGATCACATTCATTGAAGACTCCAAGGTATACTCTAACCCTAACTCTTGTCTTTAAATTTAATGCATTGAGGACCATGGAAAATTTAGTTGAGGAGTGATACCATATTTCACATATTCTTAGGTTTCGATTTTACCTTGTTGATATTTTGATGCCTATGAAACATGATTTTTGATGAATCATTTTTATGGCAACTGATGAGTGGTAATTATATCACTATTTCTCACTCATTTAACCTAATATTTTGTATAGTTTCTTGAGTTTTGTGGATATTTTAATGTGTTTTGTGTTATTTTATAAATAAATAAAGTTTCAGGACATTCTGGAGGTGATTTGGAGCAAAACAGTGAAAATTGGCAAAAATGGGCATTTTGGTAATTTGGGCGCGTCGCGACGCGCAAGCCTTTGGAGTTGCGACGCCTAACATGCGCCGAACAGTGCTAACGTGCGCCGGGTCCACGTGTCAGAATCTGAGAAAAGTTTGACTTTGCTAACGTGCGCCATGCCACGTGTCACCATCATAATCGATCTGCTAACGTGCGCCGTGCCACATGTCATCATCCAACAGTGCCGACAATCTCCATCGCCACGTGTCGCTCCACGTCATTGCCACATCATCATCCACATCACCAGGTTGACCGAGTCAAACTGCCACATCATCGCCATGTCATCAATAGCCAATCAGGAAGTGCCACGTGTCGCAATTCTATGGTGCCGACAGTCACTTTGCCACGTGTCACCACGTCAGCATCAATCATTGACTCTCTTATCCCTATCTGACACGTGGCGGATAAGAATCTGAATCAGCCAATCACGAGCCGCCACATGTCACAATAATTAAGCCCCAACCACCTTGCCACGTGTCACCTTATCACCTTATCCAGAATCTGCAGCCGACGAACCAGAGCGTGCCACATCGACAGAAGCTGGCGTAGCGACGCCAAAGGCCTTGGCGTCGCGACGCTGGAACCCCACCGAGGCCTATAAATTGAGCTCGAGATTTCAGTTTCATTTGTACCATTCTCTCTCACTTCTTTGGTGTAAATATGGAGTTTCTCTCTCTAGTTTCTTTTAGTTTTTAGTTTTGTAAATAATTTTAATTACGTTTTGTAATATAGTAATTTACTTTCTTACCTTTTTACAGTTTTTACTATTCACCATGAGGAGGTAACTTCCCCAGCTAGGGTGAAAGGTAATTCTTTTACTGTTACTATTTAGATTAATCTCCCTTAAAAATAATATATTCACTATTTAAAATATTGACTTAAAAATGATACCGCCAGATTGGTCGGTTGGTAATTAAATTTTCTTACCGCCTATATGGCAGGTTTTTTTGGATATGCCTTTATGGCTGGTTGGACTTAATTTGACTTAATCAGGTTATCGCCTATATGGCTGGTTGGTAAAATAATCACAAGTTAATGTATTATATTAAGGGAGATATCTAAATAGTAAATAGTAAAAGTTGATCCTTTTACCTTAGCATTTTATTTTATTTTACTTTTCAGCTTTATTTTATGTCTTTTACTTTTCAGCATTTTTACTTTATGTCTTTTACTTTTAAGTTTTTACTAGCCCTACTTATGTGTTAGTTATCTGAGGTTTTGATGAATTCTAATATCACCGGTTTATAATGGGTTATTTTATAGTTTGGGTAATTTAAAGGTTTATTTATTAAGTCTTAAGCTTAATGCTTCTTGTTGTCTGATCACCAATAAGATTGATGTGGTAAATCTAAAATGAACTAGACATAGGGATTTTAGGTTTCAGCCTTAGACTTAATAGCCCACGATCTTCCTTCAAGATAGATAACCCTTTAATAGATTTCCTTACAGGATAGACATATACCTGTCGGGCGGGGGTAGCCATAATTGGAACTTAAACTTAATGAATCCAGATAATTTGGTTGACATAGACATATGGTTCAATTGGGTTAAACTGGGTATTTGCGTCTGACCATCGACAGAGACTTTCGCATAATTTTGTGTTATAGGTTAGTAAACCGATTTATTACACAAACATAAAATAATCACTTCATATTTTAAAAGATATTAGAAGGATTCACAACCCTAGATCTTTGTGTCTTTTGTTATTTTCCTTAGTATTTTCTTTTGTCTTTTTATTTATTTAGCAAATCTACAAGCAACCAAATCAATCAAGCAATCATTCACTTCTCCCTATAATGAGATATATGTAAATAAATAGATTCAACAATTAATAACAACAGTAGGAATTAATTCCTCGTGGGATCGATATTTTTATACTACTTGAACGATACGTACGCTTGCGTTATACGCGTGTGTTTACGCCGGTCAAGTTTTTGGCGCCGTTGCCGGAGACTTATTTTTCTTGAGTTATTAATTTTGAAGCTATCTAATTTACTTGTATATAATTTTCTTTATTTTTATCTGTAATTTTTATCTCTTTCTTTTGTTTTCAGATAATTGAAAAATGGAACATTATTGGAGATTGAGAGATCACGAGCTTTACTAGAAGATACACCCCAAATCTGGGAGCAACAATTATCACTGGATGCCAGAACCAAGCAATACCACATTTGCTCAACAAGACGCAATTTGGAGATGTGACATATGTAATGGTAATCACCCTAGAGATTATTGCGAATACAACTACCATCCAGGGTGTCAGAGCTATCAAGATCCTTCATGGTATGACGAGCCATCACATTTCACAGAACCACATTTTCCATCTTATCCACCACCCACCTACAATGATCTTCATCAACAATTAGAACAATCAGAAGAAGATCAGATGATTGACATGCTCAAAGATGTGTTCAAGAAACGAGATGAAAAGATGGATACAATGCTTGAAACATTCCAGAATCAACTCGAAAGTATTTAGAGACAATCAGAATCCATTCAGAGGATGACAGATCAGATCAGACAATTAACAGAAAACCAAAACTTCATACCTCAAGAAGCATTTTTAGATGACACTGATGAAGCCTTCGAGTACCCAGAGATCCACAATGACACCTTAACAGAGGAGGAGGCTGAGCAATATCAACAACCAGAGGTATCAGTTCAGGAGCCTAAACCAGCAAAGTCTCTATTTGACTTTTATTATTCAAATTTTGAGGAGGATGAAGCTGATCTATTTGTACCAACTGCACCAACAACAGAGGATCAAACTTTTAATCCTCAAAATGAAGATCTTGGAGCATCCTTTACCATGATGTTTGATGAAGATCTATCTGAACCATCCATTCCAGTCGTATTAGAGGATGAAGACCTAATGTCAGAAACATCTTTACATCCTCACATTGATACTTATGGAGCATGCATTTCACAGATGATAGATGAAGAACTGAACGATGAAGTTTTAAAATTCATCTGTGAAGAAAAGGTGGAGCAAGAAGCAGAGCAAATGGAGGAGCAAATGTCTGAACTTATTAAAGATCCAGAACATTCAGGAGAAACATCACTGTTTTGGGGAGTACTGATCAAAGATATCACCCAGAAGCTTGACAGAATGGAACTTCTATTCAAAGTCAAGCACCATATGAGACCTCCTGATTTTATTTATTGCTTTTCAGGAACCACTGCAGCAACAAAGGTTAATAAGGTGGCACGAGCACGAAATAAGACAAAAGTCTTTTTGCCTTTTTACCATTGGAAGAGACCCTTCAAAAGCAACGCTCATAGGATTGTATTTAATCGGACATCCAAAACGACGCTGAAACCTCATTGACAGATAGATTTCAGTCACGTCTGGCTGAAGATGAAAACTTTAGCGCTAGCAGGGAGGCAACCCATGCAATTTGTTGTAATTTTTTTTTTTATATTTTGTGTATACATATTGTAGAATTTTTAATTTTGTGTGTTATTTTTGTAGGGAAAAGCACAAACGGAGCAGTTTAAGACAGAAGGAATGGTGTTTGGCAAAGATAAGAGATAATTCATTAGCGATGGCTGAGTAAAGAATGGATTCTTGAGACGCATCCTAATGAATTTATACTAAGCGAGTGGCGTATTGCGTACACAATTCTGTTGCCTTAATTATTGCTTTGATTTGCTTTTCTGTTGTAATTATCTTTATTTTCGTAGACATGATCCAGACCTTTTGACCTTTCACGATTTCTTTTGTTGTTTAACTAACAAACGTCCTCTAGAAGATACTAGTGCTATTATTACTCACCATTTTCAGGTACTATAAATTCAGCCCGTCATTGCACTTTTGAAGGCATCCAGAGTTGAGAAAGAAATACATATAAAAATGGAAGCCACTTCGAGAAGACGAGTTGAAAACATCTGTGTGTTTTGCGGTAGTGTTGGTACTAAGCCATAATACGTAGAAGCAGCACTGGAATTGGGTCGAGTCTTAGCTGCAAGGAATATGCACTTAATATATGGCGGGGGTAATCTTGGACTTATGGGGATCGTTTCAAAGGCTGTATAGGAAGGAGACAGTCACGTTTTGGGAATCATCCCAAAACCCTTGGCAGAGGCAAATCTTATTGAACCATCAAACGGAGAAGAGCTAATTGTGCCATGTATGTCTGAACGACTGGTAGAAATGATTAACCGTGCTGATGCTTTTATTGCTTTGCCAGGTGGCTTGGGTACATTGGAGGAAATTTTTATAGTGCTATCTTGGGCGAACCTGAACATACACCAGAAACCGCTTGGACTATACAACGTTGAAGGATTTTATGATTTTCTTTGTGTGTTTCTTGATGATGCTCGGAGAAATAGGTTCGTGTCAAAACCTATGAAAGAACTCATCCTCACTGCCAGAACTGCTCCGGATCTAATTGACCAACTCTTAGACTATGAACCACAATTTGACCCTATCATTTCAAAGATAAATTGGTCCGAGGACGATCGTGGTAAGAGGCGTCGGATTAATCTGGATCTTAACCTTTAATTTTCTGTAGAATTTCAGCTAACCATGTATTATCTTCTAAACTTCTTCTTCTACTGTTACGACATTGGGGACAATGTCTCATTTAGGTTTGGGGGAGGGAATTAGTTGATCAGTACCTTGTTTTTAGTTTGTGTGTTATTTTTATTTTTAGTCCAAAATTTTTCGAAAAATATAAAAAAAAAAATTGAGAAATTTTCAAAAATTACAAAAATATTTTGCGTTTTTGTTTTTATTTTGACTAAAAAAGGTGAAATTGGTAAGAGATAGCTGAGTAAGGAGTTTCCACTCCTGAGACGTATCTCAAACCTATTTCGAAACAAGTTAATTTTTGTTTATTTCCTTTTGAATTATTTAATTTGTAAATTCTCCATAAAACTGACTAAAATGGATCTTCTTATGCTCAGTTAGAAGATATTATCAACATGCATTGTAAAATTGAAAAGTATGTAATATTCAGTGCTCTAGTTTAATTGGAGGAAGCATATAAAAAAGCAATGGAGTAAAAAAAAAAAAAAAATCTGAGGTCCGAGTTATTAAGTCTGTAAGGGTGTTTTAACACCTAGTGCCCTAAAGCCAACTGGTTTGGGAGTCACTAGCCCAAAGCTCGCTACATGGATCAAAGATGCTGCAAAAATATATATATCTGAAGTCTGAGTAATTAAGTCCGTAGGGGTGTCTTAACACCTGGTGCCCTAAAGCCAACTGGTTTGGGAGCCACCGACCCAACACTCGCTACATAGACTGAAGATATTATATATAAATAAAATAGTAAAAAAAATCAAAGAAAAAATCAGAAAAATTATTCCATTACTACAAAAGGTGTGAATTCTGATAAAACTTTAGGACAAAAATATTACTCTCTTATCAACTGCACTTATGACTGTTGTGGAAAAAAATGAGTTGTTTAATATTTTGTTGGGTGTGTATATGGAGAATGGTAAATATAATCGGAGAATTTACTTATTCAGTAATTTAGAAAGAAAGAAATCAACTAGTAACTTGGAGTAGAAGTTTCACCTGATTAGTCACTAACTTCTTTATTCTATTTTCTCTTGTCTTTTTGCTTTTGTGTGCTTTAGTTTTACTACCTTTTTACTTTTGTAAAATATTTGTGGGTATCATTACTGTAAACCCTCACGAGACTACAACTCGTCCATTAGGGACACCTAGGGGTTTAAAGGCTTGTTGCATACGCTAAATGCAACCGTGATCCCTACGAAAGTGGCTTAGTTAAATTTTATTAGGTTATGTTATTTTATGTTTTGCTCGAGGACTAGCAAAATGTTAGGTTTGAGGGTGTGATGAGTGGTAATTATATCACTATTTCCCACTCATTTAACCTAATATTTTGTATAGTTTCTTGAGTTTTGTGAATATTTTAATGTTTTTTGTGTTATTTTGTAAAAAAAAAGTTTCAGGAGATTTTGGAGGTGATTTGGAGCAAAACAGTGAAAATTGGCAAAAAGGGGCATTTTGGTAATTTGGGCGCGTCGCGACGCGCAAGCCTTTGGCGTCGCGACACCTAACATGCGCCGAACAGTGCTAACATGCGCCGGGTCCACGTGTCAGAATCTGAGAAAAGTTTGACTTTGCTAACGTGCGCCGTGCCACGTGTCACCATCACAGCCGATCTGCTACGTGCGCCGTGCCACGTGTCATTATCCAACAGTGCCGACAATCACCATCACCATGTGTCTCTCCACGTCATTGCCACATCATCATCCACATCACCAGGTTTACCGAGTCAAACTACCACGTCATCGCCACGTCATCATCAGCCAATCAGGAAGTGCCACGTGTCGCAATTCTATGGTGCCGACAGTCACTTTGCCACGTGTCACCACGTCAGCATCAATCATTGACTCTCTTATCCCTATCTGACACGTGGCGGATAAGAATCTGTATCAGCCAATCACGAGCCGCCACGTGTCATAATAATTGAGCCCCAACCACCTTGCCACGTGTCACCTTATCACCTTATCCAGAATCTGCAGCCGACGAACCAGAGCGTGCCACGTTGATAGAAGCTGACGTAGCGATGCCAAAGGCCTTGGCGTCGCGACGCTGGAACCCCACCGAGGCCTATAAATTGAGCTCGAGATTTCAGTTTCAGTTGTACCATTCTCTCTCACTTCTTTGGTGTAAATAGAGAGTTCTCTCTCTAGTTTCTTTTAGTTTTTAGTTTTTAGTTTTATAAATAATTTTAATTACGTTTTTTAATAATATTAATTTACTTTCTTACTTTTTATAGTTTTTACTATTCACCATGAGGAGGTAACTTCCCCAGCTAGGGTGAAAGGTAATCATTTACTGTTACTATTTAGATTAATCTCCCTTAAAAATAATATATTCACTATTTAAAATATTGACTTAAAAAGGATACATCTAGATTGGTCGGTTGGTAATTCATCTTAATCTGGTTTAAACCTGACTAATCAAGGATATCGCCAGATTGGTTGGTTGGTAATTAAATTTTCTTACCGCCTATATGGCAGGTTTTTTTGGTTCCGCCTTTATGGCTGGTTCGACTTAATTTGACTTAATCAGGATACCGCCTATATGGCTGGTTGGTAAAATAATCACAAGTTAATATATTATATTAAGGGAGATATCTAAATAGTAAATAGTAAAATTTGATCCTTTTACCTTAGCATTTTATTTTATTTTACTTTTCAGCTTTTATTTTATGTCTTTTACTTTTCAGCATTTTTACTTTATGTCTTTTACTTTTAAGTTTTTACTAGCCCTAATTATGTGTTAGTTATCTGAGGTTGTGATGAATTCTAATATCACCGGTTTATAATGGGTTATTTTATAGTTTGGGTAATTTAAAGGTTTATTTATTAAGTCTTAAGCTTAATGCTTCTTGTTGTCTGATCACCAATAAGATTGATGTGGTAAATCTAAAATGAACTAGACATAGGGATTTTAGGTTTCAGCCTTAGACTTAATAGTCCACGATCTTCCTTGAGGATAGTAACCCTTTAATAGATTTCCTTACAGGATAGACATATACCTGTCGGGCGGTCGTAGCCATAATTGGAACTTAAACTTAATGAATCCAGATAATTTGGTTGACATAGACATATGGTTCAATTGGGTTAAACTGGGTATTTACGTATGACCATCGACATAGGCTTTCGTATAATTTCGTGTTCCAGGTTAGTAAACCGATTTATTACACCAACATAAAATAATCACTTCATCTTTTAAAAGATATTAGAAGTATTCACAACCCTAGATCTTTGTGTCTTTTTTTATTTTCCTTAGTATTTTCTTTTATCTTTTTATTTATTTATTTATTTAGGAAATCTACAATCAACCAAATCAATCAAGCAATCATTCACTTCTCCCTATAATTAGATATATGTAAAAAAATAGATTCAACAATTAATAACAATAGTATGAATTAAGTCCTCGTGGGATCGATATTTTTATACTACTTAAACGATACGTACGCTTGCGTTATACGTGTGTGTTTACGCCGGTCAGCAACTTACTTTTTCTTGTAATTGATTTAGTTAGCTACATGTTGCATGATTATCTCTTTTGCCATTTAAGTTTGCTTGCTTAGTAATTTTTTATCTAGGCTCGTACTTTCTATGCACTATCAAGTCTTATATTGATTGATAAGTGTGCATATATTTTGAAAACTATCAAGCTTTTGTAATTTTGTAAGATAAGAGAGTGAATGATTACATTGTTGCAAACTAATATTGATTTGCTACATTGCTTGGAAATCTTACATGTACAATAATTTGAAGTATGGTGAATGCCAATTTAGGTATATTTTTTGACCTTTCAAGCCATTTTCCATAAAAGAAAATCCCTTAGATAAGCCCCGTTGAGCCTTAAAAAAAATTCAAAAAATTTCTTTGACCACCTATGTAATTCAACCCACTTCAAATGGAGTTGAGCTTAATTTATAAGACCTGCATGCTTAATACCTCCATGTGTATGCTTAAGGTTGACAAAAAAAAATACTGGGAATATTCTGTGCAAAATTAAAAAGATAAATGTTGAAAATGACAAGTTCTTCTCCTTGCTCAAAATTCAAAAAAAAAAAAAAAAAAAAGAAAAGAAAGAGCAAGAAGAGAAGAAAGGAATGAAAAATGGATGAAAATGTGATTTTTTTTCATTACTCAAATTTCCCTACTTGGGAACCCTAAACTTATCTATATTACAACCATATTCATTGACATTTTGACTCTAAACTGTACTTAAAAGAATTTTGAATTCCATTGAAGTGTAATTATCATATTATCAATATATTGTTAATACTTTTACCAAATGATTTGTCATTGTCACGTTTTGAGTTACAATTCTCGTGCAACTCCATTGAGTGAAATTCCAAATATTTTACCTAAATACTTAATTGTCTACCTTGCGAGGCATGGAGTTGTAGCTTTAGCTTGTAAGTTTTCTCCTGTATGCATGTTTAACACTTGTCATGGGCTTAGCGCGCACACACCTTAAGTCTTTATAAAAGTTGTTAAGAGAAATAATTTTTATGGTAATTATAGATTTGACTTGCCTTTGTGCTTGAATATTCACTCATGAAACATATCCATAGTTTTGCTAAGTTATGAGCCATCATTTCATTTTATTTTCCCTTTATTTTGTTAGAGACAAGTAAAAGCTAGTTGGGGGTGTTGATGAAGCTCATATATTGATATATTTAGGGTATGTTTAGACCCACACTAACATCATTTTAGAAATAAAAATCTAAATTTGTAGTAAGATCATAAACTTATAACCTTATTATGAATTAATTAAGTTATGTTATTGTAGGTACACAATCTCAACAATTCAAATTCCAATACATGAAAGATACATGTCCTACACCAACTTACTCCAATTTATCATGAAAAAAACTTTATTTTCCACCAAAATATTAAATACCTCAACCAACTTAGAGGAGAAAGTCAAACATAATTAAAGCTCATCAACCAACAACTCCAAGGATGACATTCTTGCCCTTTGACCTCATTTGAATTTGGCTCTGCAAATCAATTTATGTAATATTTTATTAAAGTCCTTTTTTAGTCTTGTGATTTTAATTTTGCCTATATATATATATATATGTGTGCGTGTGTCTATTCTCTACACAATTGAATATCACTTCATAATCTCATAACTCTCGTTTTATTTTATAGTTTGTAATCTCTTTAGTTTAATAGAAGTTTCTCTCAATTCTCTACATCTCTTCTCATCCCTCACATTCTTCTTCATCTTTCTCCTTTGATTTCAAGCTTCATGCCTTCAACCCTTAGGATGAAAACTTTCTTTTTGTCATTCCTTATGACAAAGAAAGGCTAAATCCATTGGTGTTGGGGTGTGAAGAAACTAACATGACTCACTAACAAGTTTTAAGGCTGCTTTGTGCTTCAAGTTTATTTTCAAGTATGTTATACTTTATATTATTTCTTTCATCTTTATTCTTCAATGTTTCTTTAAGTTTGAAAGATATGTTATGCTTTTGTTTAGATAATTAAGATACCATATGCTTGTTAACCTCTTAAGAATATTGTTAAGACAGAAAATGGAAATCTTTAAGTGTAATTTTTTTTTATAGAAACTCACTCTTTTAAACCCAAACCTATGGACATGGACAATATGGACAATCTTAATAGGTTTGTACCCTTTGAGATAGTGAACTTTGAGACAATATATCTTTGTGAATCTTTATGTGTTTATGTTTCATTAACATGAGGTGTATATTTTGCATGGTTTAAGCTTTGATAAGAGTAGTGCATGTGTCACATCCCAGAATATTCAGGACGTGAACGACAGAAGACGGCTTGACCATATCCTAAGCCTCTGACCTGAATATGTAAATCTGCAAGACCTAGAACTTTGCATATGATTGCATCTATAAAGATCATTATATCTCAATAAATGAACATAAACTCATGCATAATTTGTTTATTAATGCCATATCAGAATATACACACACACATACACACATATTAGCCTAAGTTTACATGCATAAAATGAATACACTAGACACATATCCGACCCTATGGCATGTTACAAGACATCAAAATTGTGGACCCATGATGTGGACGAAATCTATGGCTGTAGCTAGTGTCTATCTCCTCATATCCTGAGTAATTGGGTGCTGGGATCCAAGGTACACATGACTAGAGCTGGGCCTATAAATACAAATAGATTGGGGGGGGGGGTCAGATATTTTAAAAGACATGGTGAGTGAAATCTAAGTTAAACTAATTATAAAATCATTTAAATTGCGTGAAAACTAAAAGTAAAGGGTATATGCTCTTATATATGAAAACATAATAAACTAAAATACATGAGCTGTAAAATACATGTAAAGAAAATTTACTGTCACGGAAAACCTCACCAATGTCGTGACCTGGGGCGTGAAATCTACCTAGCAGGACCTAGCACCGCATAGGCAGAGGAAGCTGAATACTGAGCATATTGTTGGACCTATGGGGGTGATTATATCCCAATGAGGTAATTTGTGCGAACCCGGAACGCTAAAGTTGAGGGGACGACACGAACTAGTTGTTTGAAAAAGTTTATAATATTTTATAAATCTCAATCGAATACAATTTAAATCGTTTAATATAATATAAAGCATATATAAACTGTCATGATAAAGTTTTTTTATAACTAGAAATAAATTGAAAATAATAAATCAAATCTTGCATTGAAAACAAAAAACTTTGGCCTAAAACATGAAACGTAAGTCTAGAACGCAAATTCTTAAAACTGTCATAATTTCGCTAAAACTAAAAAATAAACGTATATTATTCTATAATATGTAAAGAAAATATAGCAGTCACTCACTGACTGGGCTAGAGTCTACGCTCGAGAGATCTGGTGATATTGAGCAAAAGATCCTGCTTGGTATCTAGAAAGTATTAATTTATATGTAGTTAGAATTCAAAGATGCTAAAGCTTATAATCTTATGCATGAATGATATTTGAGTGTTTCCTGACTAAGAAAGTTAGGTTCCTACACCCATTTTAACTAAAGCGAGCTAACAAGCGCGTTAACGTGACAAATCCTATTGAAGAATTCAATTGCCGTGAAATTACCTTAATTTTTCAAATATGAGACATTTTATGTCCACCTGGTTGTCCACCTGGTTATACCTTGCTATAACCTAGACTTCACTTGGCCATAGCTAATTTTGAGCAATCTCCATTCTGAGTTCAGGACTAGTCATACATCAAACGACCAACATGTTCATAGGCAACTCGACACAATCTAACATCATTCTCTTGATCACCATATACCCACATGTATTTAACATCACCACATGAGACATTTATTTCATGTTTATCTTCACACAACAAAACATAACTATATTCTTTACAATCATCATCCAATCGGCCAAGACTAAAATCACACCCAAGCCTTGTGAAATCTATTAGATGGTACACCATACATATCCTATCATTAACAAGGAACCAAAAATCCAACATCTCCTTAATCCTTAGTAATTCAGTCATAAGCCTATTAGCTCTCTACACTAAAATTTTAACATATCAATCATGCCTAACAATATCCAAATATCATAACTTCACAAAAAATCAATACCCCATACACACACACACACTTGTATTTCATGCCACAGTCATAAACATTCTCACGGCCAAGCATTCTTGCATCATCATCACCGCTACTTTCACCATTTTTTTTTTACTTGAGTAATTATAAATCTACAAATTAAAATCAAATATTATCAAACTCATGCCACACATCCAATCCATAACATCAGAAGGCACAAGCTATAATAATTTAAAGCCATAACAACTCAATTTCACCTCCCATTCGTGTTGGAAGGCTCACGGCTACAAGCCTTTATAATGCTCTCCATGAAACTTTCTCATCTTTCATACTTGGAACTCTTCCCTAAGCACCATGAACATTATCTAAAATACCAATAACCACACAATCAAAATCCCTTTCACTCTAGGGAAATTCGGTGAAGTAATTTTCCTTCCCCCCCCCCCCCCCCCCCCAAATGGGTTTTCTCAACAAATAATTCCTAATTCATGTTATCTCATCATAAAATGCATGGGTATTAAGTCTAGGGTTCATGAAATTTTCGAAATGAAAAACATGAGAATGCATGCTTGAAATTCAAAAATCGAAAGAAGCGAGTATTAAAGGCTTACTTGACTTGGAATGGGCATGAAAAAGCAAAAAATTCATCTCTTGAATTGCTATCTTGGACTTGAAATTGAAGAGAAAATTAGGGACATTTTTTCCTCTACAAGAATCGTGAAGGGATGCTTGAGAGTGAAAGTAAATAATGGCTAGGGGTAATTAAAAACGTGGGGCTTAATTTTTAACAATAAAATAATAATTTATCATTAAACACATGTTAAAAAATAGAGCACTATTCATGTTACTGCACTATGAAGTCAAAAAACATTCATTTTTTTTTACTTGGTTTTGTTCCGAATTTGGAAAAATATTTAAACAAAAGTTATAGATCTCTGTCTAAGATTTTGATCATATAAAGATCCTTGAAATCAGACATCGGTAGCCCATATTATGGCCAAAATACCGAAGGCTATCCGGTACGCGATAGAAAAATAATTTTGCAAGTACCAACACTCTCATGAGTGATTTTATATTACATATCACATCACACATGTCAAAGTGATCATCAGAATTTACACAGGAACGACCAGGGTGTCACAATATGTGACATGAAGTGAGTTCGTGATGAGTGTTGGTGGAATCACATCCCCACTACATCCTTCTTATTATTATTTCTTGTTATTTACTTTATTACAATTTATATTTCTAATACTTCACACAAACAACAATTTCAAGATCTTTACTTTCTTGCGCATTAATTTATGCTATTAATTATTTTTTGGTACATTTGTGTTCAACAAGATTCATCTGGGAAGAATGACCTTGAACTCTTGAGTCATTGTATTATAATTGACTTGTGGTCTTGCACTTAGAACCTTATGTTGGGGTTGGTGCTCAGAGCGCCAATTCCCGGTTGTATTTTTTTATGAATACTACTGTAAAACGTTATTATTAAGAATAATATATGCAGTTTCTATAATATAATGTATCTTTAATATGGTAAAGACATAATGACCTTAGAATGACTAGCCATGATGCTGTTGCAAAAACGTCACAACTGACATTGAGTTGTATCATGACGTTGTCATTCTCAGACAGTTCCTGGTCAAGGTCTACACTACTTGGTCAGTAAAGTAAACCCGTTGAGACCGGTACATGTTGTATACTGGAATATATGATTCCAATGGTTTCTCAATGAACCATAAGTCTTGGAGACTAGTATAGACGTGTAGGTGTTTATAGCGGATAAACGCTGAACGACTGTAGACAACAGAAACTGGACGACGCATGCTGTTCTAGGCTCGCGGCACTAGTTGGGAGTACGGAGTAGCCACGGGGACTAAATCGGAGAATGATGGAGTCGCCACCCGGTGTGAACCGGGAAAATAAGATTTAAGGCCGCACTCACCCCTCGCAAGGGAAGACCTCAAACCGTTGGGTTCGGAATGGTCCCTTACTTATGTCACTTATAATGAAAGGATTTATGTAATAACTTAATCATGCTTGAGTAACACTCATTTCCAAGGGTATCATGCTTCTAGATTCACATGCATAGCAATAAAACTTACAGTTAAATTTCCATATACAAATCCCATGTCTAAGTTTACATTTAGCATATTTTCATATTTGCATGCAACCTATCCATATATAATCTATGTCCAAATTCAAGCATGAAGACAAATTAACATTCCAAAGGCATACAACTTCACAAAAGCACAAACAAAGAACATTCTTACAAACATGCATACTAAGAAAAGGTATTCAAGTGCATATAACAGAAATAGATAACTAAAGAAGTAATACAAATGCATAAAGTTCAAGGATATAACTATATGTTAAGATAGACATGTCATAATGTGGTGCAGGAAGACCGTAATCGTTCGCGTTGCGTTCGTAAATGCGTTCGAACGGTGAAGACAGAAGGTTCTCGTTCGTATGGCGTCCGAAACGCGTTCGAACAGAAATGAAACAGAAGGTTCTCGTTCGTATGGCGTCCGAAAATGCGTTCGAACAGAATGAGACCTGATGCTACAGATGTGCGCGCGTTCGAGTAGCGTTTGATAACGCGTTCGAACGGTAGAGACAGAAGGTTCTCGTTCGTGATGCGTTCGATGACGCGTTCGAACGGGAACTGGCAGATTACATACATTCATACAGTTTTGGATGCGTCATTCAAACAAGATCATCACAACGACATATCTAATCACATGGACCCTTAAATCATGCATAAAGATTAACATACTAAACAATTAAATCATGCTCAATCACTACCAACTAGTCATGCACAAAGCTATAACATGTTAAACATCCTAATCATGCATAAGAAAATAAATCACACACTAATCTAAATCATGCTCAAACACAAATTTGGATGACACGGAATACGTGTGTCTTTCAAGTGGTACGTGGCATTGTATCCCGAGTACAAACCGCATTACCGTCCATTCGGATTCGGCTACGGAATTTATGTCCGAGTTTCCATCCGATATACCACAAGAAATAACACATGTTCCGTCCATCCGAATCACATCACACAATTAACATGCTTTCCAAATCATGCATACTTAAATATCATAATTAATCATGCTTTCTAAATTATCAATTCATGCGAAGAGGATAAGTATCATATGCCCTCAGGTCTAACCTTTTTGCGTCGTCTTTTGGAAGCACGTTTCACGTCCGCCGGAAGGGTTGATGCTCCGTAACTTTTCTGGTGCTCTGGTTCCCATTTTCCTTGGTTATCCTGCTGATTTGCTCGCTGTTTTCCTCCGCTTTGCCGCTGGTTGCTGCTGTCTTTCAGGCCACTGTTTTGGTTGCTTCGGCTACTGCTTCGTGGTATTTTGGGCTGCTGTTTTGGGGGTGTTTTCCAGTAGTTACGGGCTGCTGTATAGGGTTGTCCTACGGGGAATATGGGCTGCTGTATAGGGTTGTCCTACGGTGAGGTGATGGTTCTGAAGTGGCTAAGGTTTCATGGCAGTGGCTTGCAAAGGGTGATGGGTGTGAATGTGGCTTAGGTGGACTTTGTTGCTTTGTGCTTGTTCCTTGTTATTCAAGTGGGAGGGGTTGGTATTACGTGAAGTCAGTTTGTGAAGGGTTTAGTGCATGGTTTGTTCTCTGCAGTGAAAGTGGCGTGTGGCTAGGGTTCTCGGTAATGAAGGGCTTGGTGCAGTGGGGCTGCTGTGAAGGGTTTCCTCTTTGCGTGGAGTGGCTGTGAGAGATTTGTTTATTTGAATGTGAGGGAATGGTTCTGAAGTGGCTAGGGTTTCATGGCAGTGGCTGGTTTGTTCAAAGTGAGGGCCGTGATCCCCTGGCAGTTTGGTGCGTGTATGGGGCTGATATAGGCGTGATAATGGACAGTTTGCTGGACATGCGTGAGGGTGGCTTGAAGGGCAGTGGATTTTGTACGTGAGAGGTTTCAGGGGGGATTACATGAGTTTGGCTTGAGTGAGGACTGTGTTGCTAGGCGTGGATGGGGGCTTCGTGAGGGCTGGTAAATGCGTGAAGGTCAGGCTGCTGCGTGGAGCTTTGTACGTGAGCTTAGAGGCTGTCTGGTCGTGAGTGACTTGGCTGGTGAAGGGAGGGGCTCAGTTTAGGAGTTGGGCGAGAGTCAGAGGTATGCTTGGGTAAGGTATCTGCGTTGAAGGGCTGATGAAATCAGTTAGTTGCTGGTGTCTTAGGGTTTTTCATTGCCGAGAGTCAGGTTGTGACATGATGAGGCTGTTTGAGTGGAGATGTGAGGGCTGTGAAGGAGCCTCTGCTCCTGGAGGGGCTGTGAGCTGTGGAGTGGGCAGTAGGCAGACGTGAGGAGTGAAGGCTGGTCAAGGCAAATGGGGCCGTCCCTTCGGCTAGTTAGGGAAGGGATTCTTATGGCGTGAGGGCTGGCCAGCTAGAGGGGCGTGTCAAGTTTTTTTGAGTGGAGGCAGGTGCGTGAGTGGAGGGAAAATAATAGAGGTGGATGGGCAATGCATGGAGGAAAGAATGGGCAGTACATGGGTTGTATGGAGGGTCAGTGGAGTGATGGGTGTTTTTGTTATTTTGTGTTTGATGAGATGAATGGGCGTGAAGGCTTGCAGAGTGGTTATGGGTATTGGTTTGTTGCTTTGTGGTTTGGAAAGGTGGCAAGGTGTGGGCGTGGGGCATTTATGATTGTTTATGTGTATTTAGTTAACTTAGGAGAGTGATAGGCGTGTGGTATGGTGTTTGGGCGTGAGGTGTGGTGTTTGGGCATGGATTTGGTAAGTGGCTTATGGGTTCTTGGGCCGAGCATAATCAGAGATCCAACGAGCAAATCGAAGCTAGACAACCAAGTTAAATCCAACAATAATTCCAATTTCCAACTTTACCCTTCCAGCGTCCGTTTCCCGCGACTTCCACGACATGAAAAGGTAGTGCCTCCTTACGAGACTCGTCATTGGGAATGATATGCAAAAATGCAGTGTCTACAACGACTCACCAAAGATTCTTAATGGATGGTACACTAACGTCAATAAGAATCTTATCGGGTTGAGTAGCACTTGTGATTCTTCGACTTGAGATACCACTTTGGGCGCATGAGACATCTTCCACACTTAGATGGCAGTCACATCACCGATCTATTTAGATCAGCCCTCCGCCTGTTCGTTGGGTGTGGATAGATCCTCAGGGTGTCCTGTGTGTATCAAGATAAGATCTGTCAGTTCTGTGTACAGAGCATAAGTAGTCCATATGATTAGCAATCAGATAAAAACCATATGCCCGTGGTATATTTTAGAAGTCAGTTCTAAATATTCTTTATGAGATTGCTAATAGAGACGTCGACGGGATTGTCCCCATAGAGATTTGACGTTTACATCTATATCTCTGGGATATATC
This sequence comes from Zanthoxylum bungeanum, assembly GCA_019454045.1. Taxonomy (NCBI): domain Eukaryota; kingdom Viridiplantae; phylum Streptophyta; class Magnoliopsida; order Sapindales; family Rutaceae; genus Zanthoxylum; species Zanthoxylum bungeanum. Next base: position 48,796 of record SKCR01032732.1, on the reverse strand, counting down.
CAGATACCTGTGACAGAGGAATTATACATTTTCCATGACCTCGACCTGTATGATTCAGCGAGTTTATCCGTGATCGTCATAATTTACGGGTGGATAAATTATGGACACGAAATTGGATTTCGTGACGGGTATGCCTGAATCTAGAGAGTCTCATTAATGAAATATACTCGTAGAGCACTAGAGCAACATTTATAAATAATATTGATTGTTTATAAAGTCGTTTAAAGGTTAAACGCAAAATACATGTGTAGGGGCCCGATAGTCATTTCCTTAATTTTTGTGTATTTGAACTAAGTGTATTTGAACTTAATGTTAGATTAATTCAAATACATATTAATTAATTGTCAAATTGAGATATTTGACTAATATCATAAATATGTATATGTATTTAATATTTAATGTAAATATAATACATATATTTAATGTATTTGTATTTAATTAATTAATTAATTATTTAATTGTTAAATGATTAAATTAATTAAAGTATGAATATTTTAAAGTTATGATATTTTATTTAATGACTTAGTTGCAATTGTTGACTTGCTTTATTTCATTAAATGATTTGATGATTAAAATTGCAAGTTGACAAGTTGTAAATAAATGAAACAAAAGAAAAATATCATGATATTTCCATATACCACATTTTCGGCCAAGGCAAGATTTTTTGGTATATATTGTTTTGTTTTCATTTAGGGTTTCATTAAGTCAAAACCTTTACCAAAACTCCATTAAAAGAAAGACAAAGAAGCTTGAGAAAAAAAAAAGAGAATCAAAGAAAAAGCTTGGATTTAAGTAAGTATTTCCAACTTTCCATTAGAGAGAAAAATGTTCCTCTTGTTGTGGGCTTCATCTTGTGATGTTCTCATATTTTTCTACTCTTTATTCTTTGTGTTTTTATTGGATGGATGTTTGTGGATAGGGTTAAAACATGTATAAGATCATAGAATGCCTATAAGATGTTAACTAGCATTATTTTGATAGTTTGAGAAACTTGTTGCCATTCTAAAGTTATTGACCCACTCTTAAATGACCTAGATTTGCTCTATAGTTGTTTCATTGTGGTGAGGCTTGATTGGTGTGGAAGAAACATGATTGAAGTGTTGGATTTTACTAATTTGGTCTAATTTGTCCAATTTGATGAAATTGAAAATTAGGGTATAATACCACTTCCAAATTTGGGGCTTTTCATTTATTTTGTGTATTTGGATGTGTATTTGATTCATATAAAATATTGGGTTGATTGGATTTCATCTTCATGTGTTTTGAACATGTAAAGTGCAAAATGCACAATTTGCCCTCCAATGAGGCTCTCGGCCTTGGTCAAGTTTTTGGGAATTTTTGTTGCAATTTGAATTTCAATGGGTAGGACATGTTAAATTCATATTAGTAATGATTTAGAATCATCCTAAATTATTTTGAACAATTTAGGACTAAAATGAACAAAATGTAAAGTTTTGGGGCAATTTGGTAATTACACAAAAATTTGATTTCTTGTGTAATATTTCATAATTTGATAATTGGGTAATTAAATAAATAAGTTTATTTAATTGATCCGAGAAAAATTTGTGAAATCGAAAAATTTTGATTTTCCACTATTTCGCTGCGTTACCGGATTTCCGCCCTAAAACACCTTCAAAATGGTATCAGAGCGAGTCTGATTCTAGGCCCCCTAATATGATTAGCCCTTTAAATTCAATGTTTAATCATGTTTTCTTAACTTTATACATGCATATTTCATCTAATTTGATTAGATTTAGGGTGTATGACACTTAACGGAAAATCTCTTATTAATAAGGTTTAAATGTAATTATGTATTTGATGCATGCTATATGGTTCGTCTTGTCAATACGGTTTACGAATATCTCTCTGTGACTACATCCGAGACCGTGCCTCTGCTGTGAGGGTGTAGCCGATAGAGATTTATTTATGCCGGATGTATATTAGATACTAGATAAATTCAAGCGAAAGCAGAATCCTGAACGTGCCATAGCTGTCAGGGTTACGCAAGTAGCTTGAGTTTATCATTGACAAGTTTAACCTTGGTACGTCTCCTTGTGGGCCTGCCTTTACAGTCACAATGAGAAACGACCAGGACCGGAAACCCATGAGTCACTGGTGAGTGATTGACAAATGAGCTGTCTACCTGATGAATATACATAGGTGAGACCGTGCCTCTGCTGTAAGCTGAAATATATTCATGGGATCCACTTTTCACTATTTGTATTTAATTTAATTATTAAATCTTTGTATTCTGTTTGGGGATTACAATATTGCATGATTTAGTGGGAGTGGCATTTTTAGATTAAAAATCCATGATCTAGTTTATGCTTATGATATTATATGAAACTGTTTAATTTTCTGCTAACCGTTTTTCGTGATCTATATGATAGATTTGTGATGGCGGCACCATCTACTAATCAGTTTGCGCGTATGCTTGATGCGAACAAACTTAAGGGCACTAATAACTTCGCCGATTGGGATTTGGATTTGAGGATTGTCCTCGATTCCGAGAAGTTGGGATATGTTCTTGAGGGTCCACTACCCATTGCTGTGGCAGAGGACGCTACACCGGAAGAACGCGAAGTCTTCCAAGCTTGGAAGGATGATGATTCAAAAGTTAAATCATACATCTTAAGTTCGCTTTCACCGGGGCTCAAGAAATAATACTATGGCATGTCAGATGCGTATAGTATGATGACACGATTAAGACAATCGTTTGAGAACCACGAAAAAATTATTGTTCACAAGGTCGCAATGGAACTGTTCCATGCGCGATTGGATGAGGGGCAAGCTGTTAGCCCACATGTTCTTCAGATGATCGATTTGATCGATCAATTGAGGAAACATAATCTCATTCTGAATGACATTCTCGGTAGGAGTGTCATTCTTGGTTCACTCCCAGCTTCTTATCGCCAGTTCGTGATGTACTTCAACATGAACAGGATTATCTGTACCTACCAAGAGCTGCATAGGATGTTGCTCACGGCGGAAGAGGACCTCAATAAGGGAGTACCGACTCACCCTTCAAGACCTACTTCATTTTCTGCTTCTTCCCAGACTTGGTCAAAGGGAAAGAAGAAGAAAGGGAAGAAGAAGGTCTCGTTCCTCAACCACAGGCAAAGATAGCTAAACCCAATAGGGCTTCTGACGACAATTGCCATCACTGCATCAAAATCGGGCACTGGAAAAGGAACTGTCCTGACTACATTGCCCAGCTGAGGAAGGAGAGAGCATCTACATCAGGTACATTTATTTTTCCAGTTATTGATATATCTTTGGCTTGTGAAGCCGTTACATCCACCTGGATTTTAGATTCTGCTTGTCCCATTCACATTTGCAATTCATTGCAGGTGCTGAAGGAAAGTATGAAACTGAAGCCTGGGGAAATGCAGTTGTGATTCGGGAGTGGGGACTCTTTGGATGCAGTTGCAGTCGGAGTATGCGAGATCCATTTGCCGAATGAGACACTTTTTTTAAATGATTGTTATTTTGTACCTGGATGTGTAGCTAATATTATATCTCTTTTTTTATTTGATACAGAAGGTTATCGTATCAATATTAAGAATCGTTCTTTATATTTATATGATAAAAGTAATATTCAGATCCTTTGTTTTCCAAATAAGCATGGTCATTATACATTGAAAAATTCTAAGGATATTTTAAATATTGGAGTTAATAAACGTAGTTTACCTGTTGTTAATAATACTGAACTTTGGCATATGCGGCTAGGTCATATAGGCGTTAAACGTCTTACCTAATTGGTCAGGAATGGTTTGATACTAGATCTTACCATTGAATCATATCCAACTTGTGAATCGTGTATTCAGGGTAAGATGACCAAAGCCACATTTTCAGGTGTTGGACACCGTGCCACTAACTTACTGGAACTCGTACATTTTGATGTATGTGGTCCACTAAGTCAGACTGCTCACAGTGGTTATTCGTACTTCATTACATTTACCGATGATCTGTCACGGTACGGTTATGTCTATTTGATGCGACATAAATCGGAAACCTTTGAAAAGTTCAAAGAGTTCCGAAATGAAGTAGAAAAACAAACTGGTCAATATATTAAATGCCTACGATCTGATCGAGGCGAAGAATATATGAGTGGTGAGTTCATTGATTATATGAAGGAGAATGTGATTCTCGCTCAATATACTCCTCCAGGTACTCCACAACACAATGGAGTGTTTGAAAGGAGAAATCAGACTTTATTGGATATGGTCCGATCGATGTTGAGTTTCACAGATTTGCCCTATTTCTTATGGGGCTACTCTCTTTTAACAGCTGCACATCTTTTGAATAAGATTCCTTCAAAAGCTGTTCCTACGACATTGTATGAGATATGGTTCGGTAGGAGACCAAATCTTAGTTACATTAAGGTTTGGGGTTGTCCTGCCTATGTCAGGGTGACTCAGCAAGATAAGCTTTCGCCTCGAGGGTAAAAGTTTACGTTTGTCGGATATCCTTCGAATACGAGGGGATATCTGTTCTATGATACCGAGCATCGAAATGTGTTCGTAGCTCGCTTCGCAATATTTCTAGAAGTAGAATTTTTGTCAGAAGGTGGTAATCATAGACATGTTGAACTTGATGAAGTCCAACTTGAAAAAAACGAATCAACTGAGGAACCTGAAGTTCAAGTAGATGAATGACCTTCAACACACACGCTCTGTAGGTCAGAAAGGGTATCTATACCTCCTGAATGCTTGTATTTGATATAAGAAAAGAGTCTAGATGTTCTCTTAGTTGAAGAGACTGATCATTTTACCTATAGAGATCGATGTTGGACATCGACTCCGTGAAATGGCAAAGTGCCATGAAATCCGAGATAGACTCAATGCATGAGAATCAAGTTTGGGACTTGGTTTCGCTTCCCGAAGGAATTGTTCCTATCGGTTTTAAATGGGTTTACAAGAGGAAGCGAGGGCCTGACGGTAAGGTTGAAACTTACAAGGCCCGACTGGTAGCAAAAGGTTACACACAGCGACCTGGTGTCGACTACGATGAAACTTTTTCACCAGTTGCAATGCTTAAGTCTATTAGGATTTTGCTTTATATAGCTGCGTATCATGACTATGAGATTTGGCAAATGGATGTCAAAGCGGCTTTTCTAAATGGATTTCTTGATGAAGAAATCTATATGGAACAGCCGGAAGGTTTTGCATCCAGCGAAAACTCGGGTATGGTGTGTAAGCTTAAGAATTCCATTTATGGACTTAAAAAAGCTACACGAAGTTGCAATCTTCGATTCGACGAGATTATTAGATTGTCTGGTTTTCTCAAGAATTCGGAAGAATCCTGTGTGTATCAGAAGGCCAGTGGGAGCATGGTCGTATTATTAGTCATATATATTGATGACATCCTAATCATTGGGAATGATATAGGAATGTACAAAGCGTCAAAGCGTACCTCTGTAAGAATTTCTCCATGAAGACATGGGAGAATCTTCATATGTTTTAGGGATAAAACTCAATGGAGATAGACAAAGGAGGCTGATTGGGTTATCACAATCAACGTACATAGATAAGATCTTGGAACGATATAATTTTGGTAACTGTAAGACAGCAAACATACCATTCAGACATGGGATTCATCTTTCAAAGAAGATGAGTCCACAAACAGAGGATGAGAAGGTTAGAATGTCTAACCAACATTATGCTTCGTGTTTGGGTAGCATAATGTATGCCATGTTATGTACTCGGCTTGATATCAGTTTCGCTGTTAGCGTAACTAGTCGATATCAGTCCAACCCAGGTAATGACCATTGGATGGCCATAAAACATATCCTCAATTATCTTAAAGGTATTAAGTATAAGTTATTAATTTATGGAGGAAACGAACTGCAAGTTAACGGGTATACGGATTCCGATTTCCAATCGGATCCCGATGATAGAAAGTCTACATCTGGATTCATATTTACCCTTAACGGAGGTGCAGTTTGTTGGAAGAGTTCCAAACAGGGGTCAACAGAAGATTCCACCACTGAGGCGGAATATATTGCAGCTTCTGAAGCTGCAAAGGAAACTGTGTGGATAAAGAACTTTATCACAGAATTGGGAGTTGTCCCAAGTATCGAGAATGCGATTCTGTTATACTGTGATAATACTGGAGCCATTGCGCAAGCAAATGAACCGAGGGCACATCAGAAGTCGAAGCATGTGGAATGGAAGTACCACATCATTCGAGAGATTGTGTCGCGAGGGGATATTGTCGTGTGCAAGGTACCAAGTGAGGATAATGTACCAGACCCGCTAACGAAGGCCATACCTCCGAAGTTGTTTGATAAACACGTGGAGTCGATGGGTATTAGATACAATCGATATTGGCACTAGAGCAAGTGAGAGATTTTTTTAGGGTTGGTACTCAGAGCGCCAATTCCCGGTTGTATTTATTTGGAATACTACTGTAAAACGTTATTATTATGAATAATATAAACAGTTTCTGTAATATAATATATATCTTTTAATATGGTAAAGACGTAATGACCTTAGAATGACTAGTCATGATGTTGTTGCAAAAGCGTCGCAACTGACATTGAGTTGTATCATGACGTTGTCATTCTCAGACAGTTCCTGGTCAAGGTTTACACTACTTGGTCAGTAAAGTAAACTCGTTGAGACCGATACATGTCGTATACTGGAATATATGATTCCAATGGTTTCTCAATGAACAATGAGTCTTGGAGACTCGTATAGACATGTAGGTATTTATAGCGGATAACACTGAACGACTCACCAAAGATTCTTAATGGATGGTACACCAACGTCAATAAGAATCTTCACGGGTTGAGTAGCACTTGTGATTCTTCGACTTGAGATACCACTGTGGGCTCATGAGACATCTTCCACACTTAGATGGCAGTCACGTCACCGATCTATTTAGATCAGACCTCCGCATGTTCGTTGGGTGTGGATAGATCCTCAGGGTGTCCTGTGAGTATCGAGATGGGATCCGTCAGTTCTGTGTACAGAGCATAGGTAGTCCATATGATTAGCAATCAGATAAAAACCATGGGCCCGTGATACACTTTAGAAGTCAGTTCTAAGTGTTCTTTTAGAGATTGCTAATAGAGACGTCGACGGGATTGTCCCCATAGAGATTTGACGTTTACATCTATATCTATGGGATATATCCGGATACCTGTGACAGAGTAAATATACATTTGCCATGACCTCGACCTGTATGATTCAGCGAGTTTATCCGTGTTCGTCATAATTTATGGGTGGGTAAATTAAGGACACGAAATTGGATTTCGTGACGGATATGCCTGAATCTAGAGAGTCTCACTAATGAAATTTACTCGTAGAGCACTAGGGCAACATTTATAAATAATACTGATTATTTATAAGTCGTTTAAAGGTTAAACGCAAAAGTACATGTGTAGGGACCCAATAATCATTTTGTAATTTTTGTGTATTTGTATTTAATGTTAGATTTTATCAAATACACATTAATTAATTGTCAAATTGAGATATTTGACTAATATCATAAATATATATGTATTTGATATTTAATGTAAATATAATACGAATATTTAATATATTTATATTTAAATAATTATTTAATTATTTAATTGTTAAATTAAATTAATTAAAAATATGAATATATTTAGTTATGATAATTTATTTAATGGCTTGAGTTGCAATTGTTGACTTACTTTATTTCATTAAATGATTTGATGATTAAAGTTGCAAGTTGATAAATTGTAATTAAATGAAACAAAAAACAAATATCATGATATTTTACTACCTACCATTTTCGGCCAAGGGCTATTAGGGTTGGTATAAATTGTTTTGTTTCATTTAGGGTTTCATTAACTTAAAACACTTATAAAAAAAACTCCATTGATAGAAAACAAAGAAGCTTGAGAGAAAGAAAAAGAAAAACAAGAAAAACTTGGATTTTTAGTAAGTTTCTCAAACTTACTATTAGAGAGGAAAATGTTCCTTGAGTTATAGGCTACATACTATGATGTTCTCATGTTTTTCTATTATTTATTCTTTGTTTTTTTTTGGATGAAAGTTTGATGATAGGGTTGAGCATGTATAAAGATCATAGAATGTTATTAATGTGTTTATAAGCATTCTTTTGATGGTTTGATAAACTTGTTCCCATTCTAGAGTTATTGACCCACTCTTAAATGACCTAGATTTGTTCTATAGTTATTTCATTGTGGTGAGGCTTGATTGGTGTGGAAGAAACATGATTGAAGTGTTGGATTTTACTAATTTGGTCTAATTTGATGAAATTGAAAAATTAGGGTTTAAGACCACTTCCAAATTTGGGGCTTTTCATTTATGTTGTGTATTTAGATGTGTATATGATGCATATAAAATCTTATGTTGATTGGATTTCATCTTAATGTGTTTTCAACACAAAAGGAACAAAATGCACAATTTGGCCATGTAGGGAGGCTCTCGGCCTTGGGCAAGAATTTGGGGTTTCATTTTGTAATTTGATTTTTGATGTGTGTGACATGTTAAAATCATCTTAATAATGATTTAGAATCATCCAAAATTATTTTGAACAATTTATGACTAAAATGAACATTTGTCAAAGTTTTGGGGCAATTTGGTAATTACATAAAAATTTGATTTATTGTGTAATATTTCATAATTTGATAATTGGATAATTAAATAAATAAGTTTATTTAATTAATCCGAGAAAAAGTTTTGGAAATCGGAAAATTTTGATTTTCCACTGTTTCGATGCGCTACCGGATTTTCGCCATAAAACCCCTTCAAAATTGTATCAGAGAGAGTCTGATTCTAGGCCCCCTAATATGATTAGCCATTTAAATTCAATGTTTAATCATGTTTTCTTAACTTTATACATGCATGTTCTAATCTAATTTGATTAGATTTAGGGTGTATGACACTTAGCGGAAAATCCCTAATTAATAAAGATTAAATGTAATTATGTATTTGATGCATGTTATATGGTCCCTCTTGTCAATACGGTTTATGAATATCTCTTCGTGACTACATCCGAGACCGTGCCTCTGCTGTGAGGGTGTAGTCGATAGAGATTTATTTATGCCGGATGTACATTAGATACTAGGTAAATTCAAGCGAACGCGGAATCCTGAACGTGCCCTAGTTGTCAGGGTTACGCAAGTAGCTTGAGTTTATCATTGACAAGTTTAACCTTGGTACGTCTCCTTGTGGGCCTGCCTTAGCAGTCACAACGAGAAATGACCAGGACTGGAAACCCAGGAGTCACTAGTGAGTGATTGACAAATGAGTTGTCTACCCGATGAATATACGTAGGCGAGACCGTGCCTCTGCTGTGAGCTGAAATATATTCATGGGATCCACTTTTCACTATTTGCATTTAATTTAATTATTAAATCTTTGTATTCTGTTTGGGGATTACAGTATTGCATGATTTAGTGGGAGGTGCATTTTTTAGATTAAAAATGCATGATCTAGTTTATGCTTTTGATATTATAAGAAACTGCTTAATTTCTGTTAACCGTTTTTCGTGATCTATATGATAGATTTGCGATGGCGGCACCATCCACTAATCAGTTTGCGCGTATGCTTGATGCGAACAAACTGAAAGGCGCTGAGAACTTCGTCGATTGGGATTTGGATTTGAGGATTGTCCTCGATTCCGAGAAGTTGTGATATGTTCTTGAGGGTCCACTGCCCCTTGCTGTGGCAGAGGATGCTATACCGGAAGAACGCGAAGTCTTCCAAGCTTGGAAGGATGATTATTTAAAAGTTAAATCATACATCTTAAGTTTGCTTTCACGGGGACACAAGAAACAATACTATGGCATGTCAGATGCGTATAGTATGATGACACAATTAAGACAATCGTTTGAGAACCAAGAACAAGTTGTTGTTCACAAGGTTGCAATGGAACTGTTCCATGCGCGATTGGATGAGTGGCAAGATGTTAGCCCGCATGTTCTTCAGATGATCGATTTGATCGATCAATTGAGGCAACATAATCTCATTCTGAATAATATTCTCGGTAGGAGTGTCATTCTTGGTTCACTCCCAGCTTCTTATCGCCAGTTCGTGATGTACTTCAACATGAACGGGATTACCTGTACCTACCAAGAGCTGCATATGATGTTGCTCACAGCGGAAGAGGACCTCAAGAAGGGAGTACAGACTCGCCCTCCAAGACCTACTTCACTTGCTGCAGTGATGGAATTTGTCGTCAGAAGCCTTCTTCGGCTTAGCTAGGAGGGCGAGTCGGTACTCCCTTCTTGAGGTCATCTTCCGCCGTGAGCAACATCCTATACAGATCTTGGTAGGTACAGATAATCCCGTTCATGTTGAAGTACATGACGAACTGGCGATAAGAAGCTGGGAGTGAACCAAGAATGACACTCCTACCGAGAATATCATTCAGAATGAGATTATGTTGCCTCATTGATCGATCATCTGAAGAACATGCGGGCTCACAGATTGCCCCTCATCCAATCGCGCATGGAACAGTTCCATTGCGAACTTGTGAACAACAACTTGTTATTGGTTCTCAAACGATTGTCTTAATCGTGTCATCATACTATACACATCTGACATGCCATAATATTGTTTCTTGAGCCCTGGTGAAAGCGAACTTAAGATGTATGATTTAACTTTTAAATCATCATCCTTCCAAGCTTGGAAGACTTCACGTTCTTCCGGTGTAGCGTCCTCTGCCACAGCAAGGGGCGGTGGACCCTCAAGAACATATCCCAACTTCTTGGAATCGAGGATAATCCTCAAATCCAAATCCCAATCGGCGAAGTTATCAGCGCCCTTAGGTTTGTTCGCATCAAGCATACGCGCAAACTGATTAGTGGATGGTGCCGCAATCTCAAATCTATCACATAGATCACGAAAAACTGTTTGCAGAAAATTAAATAGTTTCATATAATATCATTAGCATAAACTAGATCATGGATTTTTAATCTAAAAATGTCATCCCACTAAATCATGCAATAATGTAATCCCCAAACAGAATAAAAATAATTAATAAATAAATAAAATACAAATAGTAAAAAGTGGATCCCATGAATATATTTCAGGTCACAGCAGAGGCACAGTCTCGCCTACGTATATTCATCAGGTAGACAACTCATTTGTCAATCACTCACTAGTGACTACTGGGTTTCCAGTCCTGGTCATTTCTCGTTGTGACTGCTAAGGCAGGCCCACAAGGAGACGTACCAAGGTTAAACTTGTCAATGATAAACTCAAGCTACTTGCGTAACCCTGACAGTTAGGGCACGTTCAGGATTCCGTTTTCGGTTGAATTTACCTAGTATCTAATATACATCCAGAATAAATAAATCTCTATCGGCTACACCCTCACAGCAGAGGCACATTCTCGGATGTAGTCACGGAGAGATATTCATAAACCGTATTGACAAGACGGACCATATAACATGCATCAAATACATAATTACATTTAAACCTTATGAATTAGAGATTTTCCGCTAAGTGTCATACACCCTAAATCTAATCAAATTAGATCAAAACATGCATGTATAAAGTTAATAAAACATGATTAAACATTGAATTTAAAGGGCTAATCATATTAGGGGGCCTAGAATCAGACTCGCTCTGATACCATTTTAAAGGTGTTTTAGGGCGGAAATCCGATAGCGCAGCGGAACAGTGGAAAATCAAAATTTTCCGATTTCATAACTTTTTCTCGGATCAATTAAATAAACTTATTTATTTAATTACCTAATTATCAAATTATGAAATATTACACAAGAAATCAAATTTTTGTGTAATTACCAAATTGCCCCAAAACTTTGCATTTTGTTCATTTTAGTCCTAAATTGTTCAAAATAATTTTGGATGATTCTAAATCATTACTACTATGAATTTAACATGTCCTACTTATTTAAATTCAAATTGCAACAAAAATTCCCAAAAACTTGACCAAGGCCAAGAGCTTCATTGGAGGGCAAATTGTGCATTTTGCACTTTACATGTTCAAAACACATGAAGATGAAATCCAATCAACCAAATATTTTATATGCATCAAATACACATCCAAATACAAAACATAAATGAAAAGCCCCAAATTTGGAAGTGGTATCAAACCCTAATTTTTCAATTTCATCAAATTGGACAAATTAGACCAAATTAGTAAAATCCAACACTTCAATCATGTTTCTTCCACACCAATCAAGCCTCACAACAGTTAAATAACTATAGAACAAATCTAGGTCATTTAAGAGTGGGTCAATAACTCTAGAATGGCAACAAGTTTATCAAACCATCAAAAGAATGCTTATAAACACATTAATAACATTCTATGATCTTTATACATGCTCAACCCTACCATCAAACTTCCATCCAACAAAAACACAAAGAATAAAGAATATAAAAAACATGAGAACATCATAATATGTAGCCTAGAACTCAAGGAACATTTTCCTCTCTAATAGTAAGTTGGAGAAACTTATTAAAAATCCAAGCTTTTCTTGTTTTTCTTTTTCTTTCTCTCAAGCTTCTTTGTTTTCTATCAATGGAGTTCTTGATAAGTGTTTTAAGTTAATGAAACCCTAAATGAAACAAAACAATTTAGATCAACCCTAATAGCCCTTGGCCGAAAATGGTAGGTAGTAAAATATCATGATATTTTTTTGTTTCATTTAATTATAATTTATAAACTTGCAACTTTAATCATCAAATTATTTAATGAAATAAAGTAAGTCAACAATTGCAACTCAAGCCATTAAATAAATTATCATAACTAAATATAGTCATATTTTTAATTAATTTAATTATTTAACAATTAAATAATTAAATAATTATTTAAATACAAATATATTAAATATATGTATTATATTTACATTAAATATCAAATACATATATATTTATGATATTAGTCAAATATCTCAATTTGACAATTAATTAATGTGTATTTGATAAAATCTAACATTAAATACAAATACACAAAAATTACGAAATGACTATTGGGTCCCTACACATGTACTTTTGCGTTTAACATTTAAACGACTTATAAATCATCAGTATTATTTATAAATATTACCCTAGTGCTCTACGAGTATATTTCATTAGTGAGACTCTCTAGATTCAGACATTTCTGTCACGAAATCCAATTTCGTGTTCATAATTTACCCACCCGTAAATTATGACAACCACGGATAAACTAGTTGAATCATACAGGTCGAGGTCATGGCAAATATATAATTCCTCTGTCACAGGTATCCGGATATATCCCAGAGATATAGATAATTTACAGTAGTATTCCAAAGAAATACAACCAGGAATTGGCGCTCTGAGCACCAATCCTAACACTAATATATTTAAAATCCATTATCATATTATTATTTTTATATTGAAATGAAAATGTACTGCTAGTGTTTAATTATTATCTTGTAGAAAGATGTTGCAAATCCATTGGCGTGACTTTTGGATTCTAATAAACTGAAAGGAGTCTATAACTACATTTAGTAGGAGATGAACAATCGCCTTATCTTGGAGTCAGAATAATTTTGAAGGATATTATGATAGATAAAAGGTAGTTCGAAATCTGATTTTATCTTTTTTACCTGGTACATATGCTGGCTTTATGATGCATTCAATTCAAGCCACATATAAAAAGCTTCTCAATATGTTACGCTCGGTGAAACATGATATGAAAAAATGGAATCTCGTTTTGTACCTCCATGGTCGAGAAAAATCTTCAAAGACTTCTAGGAAGTCTAAGAAGATTAAAATAGGAAATAAGAAGAAAGACTCCAAGAAACAAACTGCAAGATCGCATGTAGCTCATGATGCATGTCTATATTGCCAGAAGTTTAGACACTGGAAACGTGATTGTCCAGAAATGAAAGGAAAAGCCCGGTACGCTTTTTATTTTTCCTATTATTGACATATCCTTAGCTTTAGAAGCAAATATTGGTTGGATAATAGACACCGGTATTCCTACTCATATTTGAAACTCCATACAACCATGAGAGTTAAAAAAAAGGCTAAACAAATGGGAGATCCGGCATAGAGTTGGCAATGGCTAGACATTAGATGTCAAGCCCATATGAATAATTGTTCTAGATCTCCCTAATGGATGTAAATTAATTTTCATAACTGTTATTATGTACCTATTTTATTAGATAAATAATATCGTTACTAATATTGGATAAAGAGAGATATAAAATACACATTAAAGACATTTTTTTATGTTTATATGATAAAGATAACTATTTGATATGTGACTGTTCTTTATCTAACGGTCATTATATTTTGGAAACATATCGAGATGTCTTTAATATATAGAAAAATACACGTAAAAGATATGAATTAAATAATACTGAATTATGGCAATGAGATTGGGCCACATATGTATTAGACATCTATCAAAATTTGTTAAAGATGGTTTGATTGAAGATATCACTTTAAATCCTTATCCGATTTGTGAGTTATGTATCCAAAGGAAAATGAAAAAAGTCTAATTTCTTGGTGTTGGACATCATGCTGAAGATTTATTGGAACTAGTACACAGTGATGTGTGTGGTCCATTAAATCATGCTGCTAATGATAGTTCAACATACTTCGTGACTTTTACTGATGATAAGTCCAGATATGGTTAAGTCTATTTGATGAGACATAAATCAAAAATATTTGAAAAGTTCAAAATATTCTAAAACGAAGTAGAAAAAATAAACTGGTAAATTCATCAAGTGTCTTCGATCAGATCGAGGTGGTGAATTTATGAGCGACGAATTCAGAAGTTATTTAAGGAAGAATGAGATTCTTGTCCAATATAACCCACCAGGAACTCCTCAACACAATGATGTGTTTGAGCGGATAAATCGTACTTTATTGGATATGGTGCAATCTATGTGAGCTATACAGATATTTCATATTACTTTTGGGGTTATGCTTTACTTATTGCTACCCACATACTTAATAGAGTTCTATCGAAAGCTGTTTCTACGACCTCATATCAGATATGATACGGTAGAACTTCAAATCTTAATTTTTTAAGATCTGGGGTTGTCCTGCATACGTTATAGTTGCGCAGTAGGATAAACTAGCCCCCAAAGGGTATAAATATAGGTTCGTTGGATATCCTGAAAATTCTTTGGGATATCAATTCTACGATTTTGAGCAATGAAATGTATTAGTTTTTCATTTTGTCATTTTTCTTGAAAATGAATTTTTGAGAGAAAGTGGAAATTGTAGAAAGATTGAACTCGATGAGTTTGATCCCAACATTAAAGAACCTAAGATGGAGCCATAGATCTAAATATGTGAAGGATCTACAACATAGGTCCTACTTAAGTCGAATAGAATATCAATGCCTCATGAAAGACTGCTTTTAATATCTGATGCGAGCCTTGATGTTCTCCTTTTGGAGGAAACGAATCTTACTACGTATAAAAAGGTGATATTGAATATCGATTCGGGAAAATGACAGGAAGCCATGAAATTCGAAATGGATTATATGCATGACAATCAACTATGAGACTTGCTTGAACTTCCTGAAGGAGTTAAACCTATTGGTTATAAATGGTTTTATAAAAGGAAACGATGGCCCGATGGAAATGTGGAAACCTTTAAGGCCCAACTGGTAGCAAAAGGTTACACTCAACGTCTTGGGATTGACTATGAGGAAACTTTTTCGGTAATAGCCATGCTAAAATCCATTAGGAATTTTTAGCCATTACTACATATCACGATAATAAGATATGGCAGATGGATCTAAAAACCTCTTTCCTAAATGGATTCCTCGAGGAGGATATCTATCTGAAACAATTAGAGGGTTTCGAATCCAGTGAGATTTCAATATTGATTTCTCCTTTTGTTAATTAGATAAATAAATAAATAAATTAATTAGTTAATTTATTTATTTATTTAGATATGAATATTATTGGAATATTCTCATTTACATGGAAAATTTTGATTTGCTAATCCATGGGTTTTGGACATATGGATTTAATTAACAAAAATGACAAAATAATTATTTTTAATGGATAAGATCATTGTGTGTCAAAATATTGGCCATAAAAAAATTAATTTTTTGGCTTAAAAATAGTTGTAATTTTCGGCCATTAGGGTTTCTCTACTATAAAAATGAAACTTGTTTCATTTCACAAATTTGGATCACTCTCATGTGTTGAGAATAAAAAGAAAAGAGAGGTTAAGGTTTGAGTATTGATCAACCAACATTAAAGGAGAAAGAACTAAGAAATTTGGAGCTTGCAATTAAGGTAATTCAAGGTTCCCAATTTTTAAAATTCTTAGTTTTGTTTCTAAAGCAAGAAAATATATATTAGATATGTATTTTACATGACTTAAAAATATATGTATCTTGGATATATATATAGATCAAAATTTTGGTGTTGATTAATTATTAACCTTAATAGTTTTCCTTATAAGCATGTGTATTTAGATTAATTAGTGAATTAATCTCTAAAATTAAAATTGTCATTCTAGAGTGATATTACCACTCTATTGTTGCCTAGAATTGTTCTTGGAACTTTGTATTGTGGTGATTAAATTTGGTGTAAATTAATTGGATTAATTTTGTGATTAAATTGAATTTTGGCATGAAAAATGGACAAAAATTAAAACTGGATCAGATCTGATTTTGTCCCTTAAAACAAATATTTTTCATGGAAAAGTATGTTATTTGGATGATTTTGGATGTGTATTGGGTGGTTGATTAATTCCAGAAATTATTCTGGGGCGAAAACAGGAGAAAACGGTGAAATTCGCGTCGAAACAGACCCACCGTGTCGCGGCTGTGAACCCAGCTAACTAGACACTGTTTGGGCAGCCCAAGGGCTGACCGAACACTACCCGAGTGACCGGAATCAAGTGTCAAAATTTAATTGGTTAATAATTTATATCTAATCTAAATTATGTATCGTATCGAAATACACATTATTTAATACGCATGTGTAAATTATATCTGAATTGTCCATAATTAATTGTCCAAGTGCTCAAAGAGTAAACTTTACATTGTGGGACTCTCTAGGTTCAAGTTTATCTGTCACGGAAATATTTTCCATGTCCGTAATTTGTCCACTCATAAATTACAACGACCACATATAATCAAGTTGAACCATCCAAGTCGAAATCATTGCATATATATAATTCCTCTGTCATAGGTTATCCGAATTATTCCGGAGATATAGATTAAACGTCAAATCTCCGCTATGAACAATTCATTTGTCGCAATATAATTATGATTCTTCAATAAATATTCGGAACTCATTTCCGAATCATACCTCGGCGAAGGATTTCAAAGAATCACAAGTTGGATACTTAAATCCCATACACGGGACTGGAAGATCTTCTCTAGATACATCACAGGATATCGTGAGTATCAGTCCATACCCGATAAACAGGTGGAGGTCTGAGAGTCAAGTCACTCATTCTCTGTACTATGTCTTCTGATCTAAAGAGCCAATATGCTGATATGTCTGACTCATTCAGTATCATAACTCAGCTTCGAGAGCTATTTCTAAACCAGGAGCAGACCTTGGTATACAGAATCTCCGTGGAATTGTTCCACGCTCGTTTGGTTGATGGCAAGCCAGTGAGTCCACATGTCCTGCATATGATGGATCTTATTGAGTAGCTTCAAAAGTTTCACTTTCAGCTAAATGAGACATTGGCATAAATTTGATTCTTGGCTCACTCCCACCGGCATATTCTCAGTTCATTATGAACTTAAACATGCATGATATTCTTTGTTCCTACAGTCAGTTGCATATGATACTTCAGACTACTGAGGAGGACATCAAAAAGGGTGTGCTGACACTCATCTCGAAGTCCTCTTTGCCTAGTTCTTCTTCTTCTTCTTCTTCTTCTTCTTCTTCTTCTTCTCTTCTCAATCTACGAGATCGAGCAAGAATAAGAAGACTGGCTCCGGTGTTCCTCATAAAGGAAAGGTTGAAAAGCCAGGCAAGTCAAAGAAAAAAAAGCTGCTGAGGACAAATGCCACCACTGTGGCAATATTGGACATTGGAGGTCCAACTGTCCAGACTACGTAGCTTCCGTCAGACGGGAGAGAGCCTTCGCATCAGGTATGTTTGTTTTCCCTATCATTGATATCTCTTTGGCTTGTGAAGTCATTGGTTCTGGATGGGTTTTAGATTCTACTAGTCCGACTCACATCTGTAATTCATTATAGGGACTGAGGGTCAGTAGGATGTTTAATCCAGGCGAGATGCAGCTGCGTTTTGGGAATGGAGATTCTTTATTTGCAGCAGCCGTTGGCGAATACGAGATTCGTCTATCCAGAGGCAACATCATTTTGACAGATTGTGTTTTTGTGCCTGGTTGTGTAGCTAATATTATATCTATGTTTGTATTAAATACAAAAGGATATCATGTACATATTAAGAATATATATGATATAAATGATATTTTGTTACACAAATGTTCAAATTCGCAAGGTTATTATATTTTGCATGCCATTATAGATGTTTATGAAATTAAGGATAATAAATGTAAAAGACCTGAAATAACTGATACTGAATTGTGGCATATGCGGTTAGGTCATATAGGTGTACGACGCCTGACCCAGTTGGTTAAGAATAATTTGATTAAGAATCTAACCATACAATCTTTTCCAACTTATGAATCTTGTATTCATGGTAAAATGACCAAAGCCCCATTTACTAGTGTTGGATATCGGGCCACTGACTTATTGGAACTCATACATAGTGATGTATGTGGTCATATAAGTCAAACTACTCATAGTGGTTTTTCTTACTTCATAACATTTGCCGATGATTTGTCACGGTATGGTTATGTTTATTTGATGAAACATAAATCAGAAACCTTTGAAAAGTTCAAAGAATTTCGAAGCGAAATAGAAAAATAAACAGGTAAATTCATCAATTTCCTTCGATCAGATCGAGGTGGTGAATACATGAGTAGTGAATTTACCGATTATCTTAAAGAGAATGAGATTCTCGCTCAATATACTCCTTCAGGTACTCCACATCACAATGGAGTATCTGAAAGGAGAAATCAGACTTTATTGGATATGGTATGATCAATGTTGAGTTTTACAGATCTGTATTATTTTTTGTGGGGGTATGCTCTTCTGACTGCTGCACATCTGCTGAATAAGGTTCATTCTAAAGCTGTTCCCACTACTCCATATGAGATATGGGTTGGGAGGAAACCTAACCTTAATTATATTAGGGTTTAGGGTTATCCTGTATACGTCAAGGTGACGCACTAGGATAAAATTTTACCTCGAGGGCGAAAAGTTAGGTTTGTTGGATATCCTTTGAATTCCTAAGGATATTAATTCTATGAACCCGAGCATCGAAATGTGTTCGTAGCTTGTTTGCCAGATTTCTTAAAGAAGAATTTTTGGCATAAGGTGGTAAATATAGAAAGGTTGAACTTGATGAAGTCCAACCTATAGATGACAGACCGATAGAGGAATCATATGTTCAAACAGAAGCATCTAGTTCCACTCTCTGTAGGTCTACTACGATATCGAGGCTTCCTGAGCGCTTGTATTTGATACAGGATAAGAGTCTCGATGTGCTTCTTGTTGAGGAGACTGATCTGTATACCTACAGAGAAGCAATGTTAGACATTGATTCCGTTAAATGGCAGGAAGCCATGAATTCCGAAATAGACTCTATGCATTAGAATCAAGTATGGGACTTGGTTTCGCTTCCTGAGGGAATTATTCCCGTAGGTTGTAAATGGGTTTACAAAAGGAAGCGCGGGCCTAATGGGAAGGTTGAAACCTTCAAAGCCCGACCGGTTGCTAAAGGTTACACTCAAATGCCAGGTGTGGACTATGATGAAACCTTTTTATCAATAGCGATGCTAAAGTCTATTAGGATTTTGTTGGCTATCACTGCTTACCATGATTATGATATTTGACAAATGGATGTCAAAACGGATTTCTTGAAGACAAAATCTATATGGAACAGCCGAAGGGTTTTATCTCCAGCCAAAATTCAGGCATGGTATGTAAGCTTAAGAAGTCCATTTATGGGCTTAAACAAGCTTCGTGGAGTTGGAATATTTGTTTTGATGAGGTAATCAGATTGTCTAGTTTTCTCAAAAATGAAGAAGAACCTTGTGTTTATAAGAAGGTTAATGAGAGTATGATCGTGTTCTTAGTGCTTTATGTTGACAACATCCTGATCATTGGAAATGATCTTGGAATGATGCAGGGTGTTAAAACATATCTCTATAAAAACTTCTCCATGAAAGACTTGGGTGAAACTTCCTATATACTTGGTATAAAACTCTATAGAGATAGAGAAAGGTAGCTGATTGGGTTATCTCAACCTTCGTACATAGATAAGATCCTAGAAAGCTACAACTTTAGCAATTGTAAAACTGCTAATATACCTTTTCGACATGGCATTCATCTTTCGAAGAAGATGTATCCTCATACGGAAGGTGAAAAGGCTAGAATGTCTAGTCAACCTTATGCATCATGCTTAGGAAGCATAATTTATGTCATGTTATGTACGAGACCTGATATTAGCCATGCAGTAAGCGTTACTAGCAGATATCAGTCAAATCCAAGTAACGACCATTGGATGGCCGTTAAACATATCCTAAAGTATCTAAAATGTTCTAAGGATAAGTTTGTTATTTATGGAGAAGGTGATTTACAGATAAGAGGATATACAGATTCTGACTTTCAGTCAGATTTTGATGATAGAAAGTCTACCTCAGATTTTATATTTAGCTTAATAATGCTGCAGTCAGTTGGAAGTGTTCCAAACAAGGATCAATAGCTGATTCCACCATCGAGGCGGAATATATTGCGGCATCGGATGCTGCAAAAAAAGCTGTATGGATTAGAAAATTTATCACTGAATTGGGAGTTGTCCCAAGCATAGATGATTCAATCCCGTTGTTATGTGATATTAGTGGTGTCGTTGCACAAACAAAAGAACTCAGAGCGCATCGTAAATCGAAACATGTGGAACGAAAGTACCACATTATTCGTGAGATCATCCCTCGATGAGATATTGCCATATGCAAGCTATTTGGAGAGGACAAAATAGCAGACCCGCTTACGAATGCCTTGCCTCCGAGACTATATGATAGACATGTAGAGGCGATGGGTATTAGATACCATCAAATTTGGCACTAAAGCAAGTGGGAGAAAATATTGGAGTTGGTGATCGACGCGTCAAATTTTATTGTATTTATTGTAAATACGATGTACATTTTATTTTATTATGAATAAAATTAAGTAATTTTCATCAATATATTTTATTATATGGTAAAGGAGTAAAAGACCTTAAAATGAATAATTGTGACATAATTGCAAAAGCGCCGCAATTGTTACTGAGAAATGTCACAATATAATTCATTCTTTAATTGTTCCTAGTCAAGGTTTACATACTTGGTCAGTTAGTAAACCCGTGTACGGGATTTAGGTATCCAATTTGTGATTCTTTGAAATCCTTGGCCGATGTATGATTCGGAAACGAGTTCTGAATATTTATTGAAGAATCATAATTATGTCGTGACACATGAATTGTTCATAACAGAGATTTGACGTTTAATCAATATCTTCGGAATAATTCGGATAATCTATGATAGATGGATTATATATATGCAATGATTTCGACTTGGATGGTTCAACTTTATCTGTGGTCGTCGTAATTTATGAGTGGACAAATCATGGACATGACAATTATTTCTGTGACAGATAAACTTGAACCTAGAGAGTCACACAATATAAAGTGTACTCGTTGAGAACTTGGGCAATTAATTATGGATAATTCGGATTATTCATAATTTACACATGCGTATTAAATAATGTGTATTGGTATACGATACATAATTTAGATTAGATACACATTATCAACCAATTAAATTTTGACACTTATTTTATTATTATTAATAGTTAATTAATTATTAATAAAGACTTCCATAATATTATTTTATCATTTTGTTAATTAGATAAATAAATAAATTAATTAGTTTATTTATTTAGATAAGAATATTATTGGAATATTCTTATTTACATGACAAATTTTGATTTGCTAATCCATGGGTTTTAGACACATGGATTTAATTAACAAAAATGACAAAATAATTATTTTTAATGGATAAGATCATTGTGTGTCAAAATCTTGGCCATAAAAAATTAATTTTTTGGCTTAAAAATAGTTGTAATTTTCGGCCATTAGGGTTTCTATACTATAAAAATGAAACTTGTTTCATTTCACAAGTTTGGATCACTCTCATGTGTTGAGAATACAAGGAAAAGAGAGGTTAAGGTTTGAGTATTGATCAACCAACATCAAAGAAGAAAGAATTAAGAAATTTGGAGCTTGCAATTAAGGAAATTCAAGGTTCCCAATTTTTAAATTCTTAGTTTTGTTTTTAAAGCATGAAAATATATATTAGATATGTATTTTACATGACTTAAAAATATATGTATCTTACATATGTATATAGATCAAAATTTTGGTGTTGATTAATTAATAACCTTAATAGTTTTCCTTATAAGCATGTGTATTTAGATTAATTAGTGAATTAATCTCCAAAATTAAAATTTACATTCTAGAGTGATATTACCACTGTAATGTTGCCTAGAATTGTTCTTGGAACTTTGTATTGTGGTGATTAAATTGGGTGTAAATTAATTGGATTAATTTTTGATTAAATTGAATTTTGGCATGAAAAATGGACAAAAATTAAAAATGGATCAGATCTGGTTTTGTCCCTTAAAACAAAATAATTTTCATGGAAAAGTATGTTATTTGGATGATTTTGGGTGGTGGATTAATTCCTGAAATTGTTCCGGGGTGAAATACGAGAAAACGGTTAAATTCGCGTCGTAACGGACCCACCGTGTCGCGGCTGTGAACCCAGCGAACTGGGCATTGTTCGGGCAGCCCAAGAGCTGATCGAACACTATCCGAGTGACCGGGTTGCCCCGGCTCGACTGATGGTCATCCGGTTTGATCGTCTGCCCGTTACGCGTAGAATTTATCGAAAAATATTTTTCGTAAAATAATTTGTCATGTAACGAAATATATTACGTTATTAAATGTTAGTAAATAATATATTTAAACTCATTTGGGTGAATTAAAAATATTTGATATTTATTAATTCGCTCAGAAAAATTTTAAAATGTTTAAAAACCATTTTCGCCTTCCACTTCGCCCTTCCGCTGCGCATACCCTAACACTATGTACAAGACCTGACATCAGTTTCGGCATCAGTGTGACTAGCTGATATCAATCTAGTTCGGATAATGATCATTGGACAGTCATAAAACATATCCTGAAATATCTTAAGGGTACTAAGGATATGTTTCTCGTATATGGAGAAGATGAGTTACAAGTTAAGGGTTATACAGACCCGACTTCCAAGGAGATCTGGATGATGGAAAGTCTACATCCGGATACATATTTACCTTTAATGGCGATGCGGTTAGTTGGCGATTTTCAAAGAAAAGCTCAACAGCTGATTCCACCACTGAGACAGAATTTATAGCGGCTTCGGGAGCTGCTAAAGAATCTATTTTGATTATAAATTTTATCACGGAACTTAGCATTGTGCCTAGTATTGTGGATTTGATCCTACTGTACTGTGATAATAGCGGAGCCATTACACATGCTAAGGAGTCGAGAACGCATTCCAAGTCTAAACATGTGGAAATGAAATATCGCATGATTAGATGGGTCATTGAATAAAAAGACATAGTGGTCTTAAAGGTTCAAGGACAAGACAATATAGCAGACACGCTTACTAAGGCATTACCTCCTAAGTTATTCGATAAACATGTGGATGAGATGGGACTTCGGTACTATCTGGATTGACACTAAGCAAATGAAGTTTGTTGGAGTTGGTGCTTGGAGCGCCAATCTGAATAATGTATTTACATTATATTTTATTATTTATTAATAAAATAACTATATTTTCATTTCAACCTTATTTATGGTAATGTCATTTCGCATATTAGATTAATGTATATAAATATGCTGAGAATGACAACGACCTCAGAATAGTCATGTAGTAATACTAGACATTGGGTGGTCCGAAATTGGGATAGTACTACTATTATAAATTATTCTTAAAGTAAATATTCATAGTCGTTGGTTTCGGAGACAGTCGAATTCCTATGACCTACAAGTAACACATGTCGTATATTGGAATTGTAGTTCCAATGGTTTAACCTGATATATCATGAGCAAGAGAAGCTCATATAGATATGTGGGTATTCGTTGGAGCAAATACTGAATGACTCACAAGTGATTCCTAATAGTTGGAAGTACACTCCACCATTAATAGGAATCTCCTCGAGTTGAGTAGCATATGTGATCGTTTGACTATAAGATAACATTGATTTTGTCTATGATCCTCCATATTTTGATGCCATATATGTCAGAGACCTTTCATGGTTTGACCGCTAGGTAATATGTTGGGTGTGGACAGATGCACTCGTTAATCAAGTGTGTATCAAAATATGATTTTTCGGCTCGTATATGTACCATAAGGGGTTTAGATATCCATGTAAGTAAGTCATGATTCTTAAGACTTTGGCCAAATCTGATCACCTAGGGTGGATCGCATATATCAGAAATGATGTTCTGATTAGTTCTAAAAAATCGTGGACATGTCGATATGAGATGTGCGCTTCGAAAACTTGACGGTGTAATCTATGTTTCCTAAGCACAACTCGGATAGCCTACGACGGAGAGATTGTTAAACATATATGATGACCTCGACTTGTATAGTTCAGAAAGGTCGTTCGTGTTCTTCGCGAATTCGGAGGTGTCTGAATTGCATACATATAAGCTAGGCTTATATGACGAACGTGTCTGGACTTAGAGGGTTCCACAATATCAAGTGTACTCGTTGAACACTTGGATATCATATAATTTTTGATAATAAATAATATTTGATATTATAATTATCAACTAAACTAATTAAGTTTTATTGGATAACATTAATTATTTACTTTGACCCAATTAGATTAATTGGATTAATCCAAAATCACACAAGGGCTTTGTTGTAATTTCATAAATATCTCTACCACTGGAGGATATTTTGGTAACTATAAATATGTAATAATAGGTGTATTTGTCTTGATTTAATTGGATTAAATCAAAGTGGTAGATATTTAACTAATCCATTAATTAAATTTTATGTTGATTTAATTAGATTAAATCAAAGTGGTAGACAAAGGTGATTAGTCACACCTAATTTTACATATTTGGACAAATTGGATTAAGCCCACCTAAAAGTTGATCATAACCTTTATTAATTAAAAATTACATAAGTTTTGCTATAAAAGGCAAGCTTGAGCAATTTTTTAATTAAGAAAAAGCTTGAGCTTAATAAAGTTAAGCTTGTGAAAGCTAAAACAAGCAAGATTTAGAAATATTAGCCTAAGTAAAAGAAGTCTTTGGAGAAGCTTTGGAAGTTCTCTACAACATTTCAACAAATAGAAATCAAGATCGGATTTTGGAATCAAGCTTGCTAGCATTGAAATCAAGATTGGATCTATGAGTCAAGTTTGCTAACTATAGAAGTTCTCTACAACATTTCGTCAATGAGAAGAAGATTGGATCTTGGAATCAAGCTTCCTATGTGAGTTTGATCTTCTCTAAAGCTATGTTTTCATTAGTGAGTTATCACTAGTGAAACATTTAGCGATGTATTATGTATTAGATACATAATAACATAGCTTGATGTAGAAATTAGGCTAATGAATTGTGTATGGATGTTTTGGAAGCATAAACACAATATGCTTGTGATTGGGTCAAAATGTTTATGTTAGACATAAACATAAAATTAGAGTTTGGAACTCTAGATAATAGTTTGGAGCTGTGGCTACCATTCTAGAATCATTTGACCACCTTTGGGTGACCTAAAATTGTTTATAAGTCATTTCATTGTGGGATTCTTTTTCGGTTCGTGTTTTGATTCAAAGAAATACATATATCTATTTAGAATATATATATGTCTGTTGTACAATATTTGTAGAGGTTGATTTTGAAATTAAAATTATTTTGGGTGTGTTTTAAAAGTGTTGAAGGTTTTAAAATTAAAAAAAAAATATGAGCACAACTCACAGCTGCGCATGCTGCGTTGCACCATCGGTATTTGATGGTAGCTGATCGCCGAGGAAGTTCAAATACCGAAGAGAGGTAGAATAGGCTTTTTACTTGGCCATAAGGATGATGAAAGGTCTAAGTGCTCAGAGAGGTTGATGTTAGATAGAGAGGTCGCAAATGAGTTTTTCATAGGGCACAATCTGCTGGTGACGAAGTAAGTTGGGATACTGTTCCGACCCAGAGAAGAAGTGCTGAATTTGGCTGCATTGGAGTGTTTTCGGAAGCCGACTCGAGGTGGTCTATGACATCGACTTGACTTGGTAGAAGAAGTTGGAGAGTTTGATCAGTCATCAATTGGCTCGGTATACCTACCCGAGGAAAGGAGCTGAGACCGCATGATATTTTGTATTTTTTGACATGTAACGTATGTTGTACTTGGAAGTTTGGGCCTCTAGAAGGCTGAGTGACGAAAGTAGGTCAACAACTCTCATTGGGAAGAGATCCTGACAGACGGAGCAGTGTCGGAGCAGGTTAATCGCAAGCTATCACCACACAAAGTACGTAGCAGTGGCCAAAGGTTGTAATGATGGGTTTCTTCTAACAATGGTGGTTGAGTCATGTGTCAGTACAACTGTTTGCTTAGTGGTTAGGGAAAATGAGCGTGGGACAATGATGACAGAATGACATGAGCTGACGTCTTGGGTTGGTGGAATAGTGGATTTGAGAGCCTATATAAAGGAGTTGAGGATTCAGATTCAAAGGTTAATAAATCTTGCCTCTCATAACTTAAAGAGAAGCCAAGAGCCAAAAGTCTAGTGATAAAGAGAGAAAGATAGTCGGCACCCGACCATTTGAGAGAGTTGTAACTAGCATGTTTTAAGACCCGAGGTCTTTATTTTTTTCTCTTTGTAAGCTCTAAACCCCGCTTGTAGCTCGGGTCGGTCTTGACCCCGAGCAAGTAATAAAATATTCCATTTTTTCCTCTTGTAGACGTAGGTTGGAGTCACTTTAACCACGTAACTCCATATCTCTTTGATTTTTTAGTATGCTTGCTAAGCTTGCTTTGGTTTCCTGTTAACCAAATAAATTCACTGTTGATGAAAGTTTATTCGGGGGTTGATTTCCCGAATCGCCATTGTAACGAAAAACAGCTGTCAACAATGTTGATATTAGTTGGTGATCATTTCTTCCAATGGCAAAAGATGCTTATAAAATAGTAGTCTCTAGAGGTGGCAATTATCGTGTTATTTTCATGTTGTAATTGTCAAATTTATGTAATCTATGTCAAGTAATAGTGTCAAACAAATATTACCAACCTTAGTGGTATATATCCTTAATGTTACGCTTTTGACTAATCTCCTAGAAGGAATTCTACTAATGAGATAAGTTTTGGTGAAGGCAAATAAACCAAAAAATAAATCATCATCATAAGTAGGCCTGATCGCAGTTCGGTTCCAAATCGAAAATCGGATCGGAATCAAACGGGGTCAGGACCGGAATCGAACCGGTCAACGGTTCGGTGGTTCCAAATTGAACCGGAACCGTTGAAGAACCAGTTCGGTTCCGGTTCTTCCAAATTGACGAACCGAACCGGAACCGATGGTTGAACCGAACCGAACCCGGACCGCACGAACCGAATCTCAATAGTTGAGCAATCCAGTACAACAATGTCTAGAGGGCAACTACTACTCATGCGGTAAAAAAAAAAAAAAAAAACAACCCAGGGTAACAAATGTCGCAACCGAATTTGATGTTTATCTAACAACTTACAAGTACAAATTTTAACATTTTGGAAAGGTGGAAGCAACACGCCAGACAATTTCCAATCTTAGCATTAATTGCTAAGGATATTCGAGCATCCCCAGTAACAATTGCAGTTGAGCAAGCTTTTAGTGCTGAAGGGAGTATATTGGATGAGACTGTCAAGTATGAGCCCAAAATCATTGGAGGCCCAAGCATGTCTTGATGATTAATTCAAGGCTAAGCGTATGATCCAAGAAAATATCAGAAAGAATAATAATTATTTATTCAACTTAATTGAGGGAACTCAAGTAACAACAACTGAAACAACTGACAGAGAGTAGCCGATTAAGAATTAAATTCAATTTTCAATTACATTTGTATTATGTATACAATAAAATAAATTTGATCCAATCCAAAATTTTATCAACTCCTAAACTTAGAAATTAAAATCGGTTCCGTACATTGTACGATTCGGTTCCGACACCGAACTGCAATAAGGGTTAACCATAAGTAAGATAAATTATTACATTTATTATCTTGTATCTACTCTGTTGTACCAAAGAATCACACTCTATAAAGAGTGTTCCAAGCTCATCAAATTATAATAAAAAGGCTCGACAACCCCTTGATCGTCAGCTTATTGCCATTCGTTGGAGAAAAAGAAAATAGGGACAATCTGGTAACTGCACAAAGCTTTAAAATCACTAGACAGTAACATCTCGTTCAATTTATTGTATAATCACATTGTTCAACATTTGCCAACCTCACAAAACTATGTAGCTCATTCACGCAATCAAAGTACCAATAACAAAGCAATCTACTGCTAAATCTACAAAATTGGATTATACAAGCCATCCAAATCTTAAAATACATAGCCCGTCAGACAAATTCAGCTCAAGGCATTCGGCCGCTTTTAACTCTATTTGCTGTATAATCGAAATATTTTATTTTCTTGTCCTTCAATACTTCCTCTGCACAAATAGGCCAAAAACGTTAACCATTAAAATATAAATGAGAACAGTAGGCCATAATCCTACAATTCAATTCTATTTATATGCTACATTAAAGCCCCTTCATAAAACTTTGAAGCAGTCACTAGAGAATAAATTGAAAAAGAAACAAAACCATATGAGAATTAGTCAATGTGATATAATACCTTTGGCTTCTTGAATTTTCCCATTGCACTGCTACCATTAATGACATTGGTTGGTCGCTCATTATTTTCCTCTATGGGTAAACTTTTAACTTCATCATAGAAACTCTCAGTAACACCGAGTAACCTGATACAAGTACATGAACAGTCAATGAATTAATCATGCTTTGTGCCCCTATAATTTTAGCTCTAAAACCATTAATACATTTTAGTTTTGCATACCCATTTCTTGACTTCTTCAAATGTTTCATCTTCTTTTTCTCCATATTCGTAAGAGGAGCGCGAGTGAAAAGCTCCTCTTCTTGCCGTGCACGCTCCTCCATCTTTTCCTTGTATCTATTAAGTTCTCTACTTTCAGCTCCAACAATTTCTCTAACCTGTATTTTCATAATCAAAAAAAGATCAGCTGAACCTCTACACATACTGTCATCCAAGCCTTGCAACACACCAATCAAAAACTAACCTCTTCTGGCCTTCCCTCTAAATCATTCACCAATTCCCTTATATATGTACTTTGCCTAGCTTGTCGTAGTGTCTCTTTCTCCTTTCGCAAAGCATTTATTTCCTTTCTCGACATCTTATCTTCATCCATTGAAGTAGGATTAAATTTCGGGGGTCTATACACGCCAGTGCCATCCTACAACACACAAACAAGGATATTAAAGAAAATGCCTTGACATTTTATAAAAAGAAACAGCCTCAGATACTAAATTTTTATGTAAAGACTCACCTCAGCTGTCATATCTGTTTTGCTGACAAGCATGTCTGGGTTTGGACGATAATTCAATAAATCGTCCGTCTTTTGCCGCTTGCCTGATTCCTTTGTGCTTGGATCCACTTGCTCTATTGCACTCCCACTACCCATTGCGCTTGTAAGCTTCTGAATTTGGTAATGGAGCTTTTTGTCAACCGGCCGAATCTGTTAACAAGAAAGAAACCCGACAATCTTGTTAAAGTCGCTAATCAGTGAGATATATCAGGAAAAAAGAACAAACACACACCTTTTCTAAAAATAATCTAATTTCGACAAGGCTCCGAACAACAGGATGTCCCTCGATTGATAAACCCTTTGCCTTCCGAAGTAAATAATAAACAATTGACTGGCAGTAATTAAGAAGCAGCAAATGCTTGGCTTCAAGATAGCTAATTCCATCTGCTGTTGGATAATTATTCTCTTTCACCTATAACAATTTCATACAAACAATATGCGATTAATTTTCAACAAAGGGTTAATAAATTTTAAACAGTTTTAGCAGCAAACAGAACTCCACCTTTGTAATTAAAGCCTGCACTTTACTCCTAACAGCATCTAACCCTTCTTTCATTTCTTTCAACAAAACCGCTAAGTGAGGCGCTTCTCTAAATCAACAATTACATGTAAACGAGTCCAATAATCAAATCAAATCAAATCCCATAAACAAAGAGATAAAATTTTAAGAAACAGAGCAATGAAATTGATAATAGAAACTTACTTCTTTACTCTTTCTTCGTAGCCTGAGTGATTCTCGGTAGCCTCATCCATGAAGAATTGCGCGGCTGTAAAGAAGATAAACAAACAGAGCCGCCACGAAGCTAGCTAGGGCTTTTGAGTTTTGATTCTGCGACACAAAACCGTCTCTCTTCTTAATATTACTTTTTATTTTTATTTTTACACAAATTGCCTGAAAACGTTAGCATATTTACAAAACTAGCTCAACTTCAATGTTTTCTTTTTTACTTTTGTAGCCCAATAGAGAGCAATTTGAACAATAATATCCCTATCTGTAACGGTAAGCTAACTGTACCCATGGACCACGGTTAACACCCTGCTTATCGCAATCGATTCTCTCCTCCCATATTATTAGGTATGAGATTCGAAATAATTTTTTATTATATTAAAAAATTTGATAAGGATTTATAATGATTTTTCATCCTGAATATATAATACATCCCTACTCACGGCTTAAAATATCTTCAATTATAATTGGGATATGAGATCTCGTAATGTCCGATCGAAATATGATAAAATAATTTCTATACGAGAGAATTACTCCTTTGATGCTTATCGCAATGGCTCTATTTTCGATATTTATTCTATTATTTTGGAGATTTATAATTCGTCCATTTTACTGGACAAAATTTCAATAAAATAGAATTCGACTAGTTAGGACCCTACGCGATCAGCGGGTTCTTATTAATGATATTTTTTTAAACATGTACCTTTTATTTTAAAAATTCTTTAGGCTTGTCATTCATTTCTTTAGGATTCATTTCGTGCCCTAAAAATAAAATAAAAAATATTTTTTTTTAATTTTATATTTAAAATCTAATTACTAAATTACCCTTAATAATATTAATAAAACGGCTAGTTTTATGGGCATTTTAGGTATCAAAAAAAATAATCTAAAAATATATAAATATGAGTCATTTTTCATTTTTTCAACACATCAATTCTCATTTCTCTCAATTTCTTTAATTATCTCATTCTCAATTCTCTCATCTTCAATTTCTCATTCTCAATTCTCTCATTCTTCAATATTAATAAAGAATGGCAAGTTCATCTGAGAACACTATGTTCAATGTGCCAACCCAAGAGAGCGACCAAATTATCGGTACACAGAGAAGAGAAGTTAAGTCTCGATCCTCCGATATTTTCAAAATTCATTTTCATTTAGTCGAGATTGAAAATGAAGGTCCAAGAGTAATATACAACTATTGTGGTGTATCTTACAAATTTACCGGCGGCTATGACAATATGAATATGAACTTGGATAGACATCATGCCCCTGAAATTAGACTTGATACAACGCAAACTCAAATAGGCAGGTACGCATCATCTAGTAGAGGTACGAGTGCTTTAGATTTATTTAAATATTCTGATGCTAAAAATAGAGAAGAATTTGCTAAATTTACTTGTATGACACATCTTTTTTTAAATTTTGGTGAAAAAATTACTTTTACTAATTATGTTCGAAATGCTTTAAATTTAGTTGCCTGTAAAATGACTAGAAATACAACAAAACGTTAAAATTTTAAATTATACAAAGATGGTAAGATGATTTTAAATGAAATATTTAAAGATATTAAATGTTGTCTTTCTATTTGTTCTGATATTTGGAGTGATTATTGGCAAACACACTTATACATGGGTGTGACTTGTCATTGGATTGATGCATCATGGAACATACAAAAATGACTTATTGCATTTAGAGTTTTTGATGAGCAACATATTGCATAAAATATTTATAAAATGATCAAAGTAATTTTTGATGAATATGATTTATTAGGTAAAATGTTAACAATTGGTTTTGACAATGCATCTACAAATATTGCATCAATTAGTGATTTAAAAGAAATATGCCAACCAAATTTGGGGGTTGATTTTTCATGTTCCTTGCACATGTCATGTCCTTAATTTATGTGTTCAAGATGGTCTGACTTTTTTAGAACCTTACATTGATCCTATTAAGACTGTATTTAATTGTATTTGGTCATATTCTCAAATTACGAGAGAATGAGACAAGTTTTATAAATTAAATGGTATTAAATCGATAAAATTTTCACGAGATGTTCCAACACGTTGGAATTCAACTTATTTTCTTTTAAGTCAAGCTTTCCAATACAAAGATGTATTATGTAGTTTTTTCTCAATATATTCAACATATCATATTTTTCATAGTCAATGGGATATTTGTGAAAAAAATTTAGAATTTTTAGAAGTTTTTAATGATGCTACAAATATTTTTACCGAAATTTATTATCCTACAACAAATTTTATTTGTTGTTGAAAGTTTGAATATTGTTGGTACTCTATATGAGCATGCTAAAAGTTCTGATCCTAATGATATTGTTTTAATTGAAGTTATTGTTGTTATGAAGAGAAAATTATTGATTTATTTTAAAGACATTCCATTATTTTATCTTATTGCCACTCTTTTTTATCTTAAATTTAAATTAGAATGTTTGAATAGTGTCTTACAAACTTACTATACATATTTAGGAATATCTGATGAAATTAATATTACAAAAATAATAGATAAAATAAAAATTGATTTAATAGATTTTTTTAATGATTATTTTAGTAGATATAACTTGCAATCATTAGGACAATCTAGTAGCGAACTCATAATTAGTTCAAGACTTAGCGTATGTGATCGTTGGTTACTACAACGAAATAAAAAATATAGGGATAACACGACTAACAACCCAGAATTAGATAATTATTTATCTACCAATTTCGAGTTTCCAGCTGAAAGTTTAGTGCGTAAAATTTTTCAAGTACTTGAATGGTGGAACCGATATCAAAATGTCTATCATATTTTATCAATTATTGCAAAAGAGGTGCTGGCAGCACCTGTTTTCATCGTTGCGGTTGAACAAGCCTTCAGCTTATGAGGTAATATTTTGGAAGCGAGACAGTTTTCATTACATCCAAGCACTTTATAAGCAACAACATGTGTGGATGATTGGACTCGAGCTGATCTGAGGCAACAAGAAGATGCCCCGATGATTTTGAAAACTTGTTTGATAATGCATCTGCAAGTGCAAGCGGAATGAGAGCTGAAGGATCAACAAACACCGATAATGATGATGACTGATGAGTAAATAATTGTAATGAGAAACTATCTTAAAAATATAATGGAATTACGTGAGCTTTGATTCCTCTCACCCCTAGAGGATACATAGGCAACTTAAGTTTTTAAAAATTTAAGTTCAAACTCTTTAATTTTATTTTTAATTTAATGTAATCTAAATTCAAATTAATAATTTTAAATAAATTTTTTAATCTATTTGTTTAAATCATTATTAAAATTAAAAATAATAAAAAAAAAAAACAAAACCGAATCGGAACCGTCCTGTTCGGTTCCGGTTCCCAGTTCCACAGTCTTGTGGAACCGGAACCGAAAGGGGTAGTAACGTAATTTTAAGTGTTTTTAATTGCTAATTTCGATTTCAACATCTATAAATTTAATCAAGGTTGTAATGAAGTTTTACTTAGGAAAGGAAACCCTTGGTGAAATATCCGTAATGAGGTCAAATTCGTTTTAAGCTGGTATTGTGAAACCGTTGAAACAAATCGTCAAAGAGGTAAAATCATCCGCAATGAGGTATGAAACTACCTTTATAGGTAGATTAATTATAAATCTATTGATGAAATATATATATATATATATATATATATATATATATATATATATATATATATATATTTCACAATGGTAATAAATATTTTTGTCATTAAAAATGACTCAAATCGTGAATTCCATATAATAATATTTGAAAATTGCTAGGTCACGCTGTATGATATCATTTTTTTTTTTTAATCATTCACAAGAATTATCAATTGCAATATTTGAGCACACATTTTTATTTATATGTGGAATAATCACTGTCCTCAATGGTTGTTTTGTTTCTGAGCCAAGCCCTCTTAGTCTTAATATTTCTCTCGGGGAAAAATTAATGGTTCCTACTCCATCGATATAATGGTCATCTTTTGTTTCCTTAGTTTATTCAATATCTGATCATTTTTGTTGTATGATCCTTTTGAAGTTTTGTGTTGAAAGTTTACTCCGTTACTCTTGTCAGAAGGAACTTCTTCAATTTCAATTGGAAATATAGAGATCAGTTTGCTTTCTGTAGAATCAATTCATTCCTGTGTTTTAAAATCACAAGGGAGTTTGAAAAAGGTGTTTGGTAATTAAGTTTTGAAAGATTGGTATTCAATGATTTTTTAAAGTATTACTATATGTTGTATCTGTTGTGATTCTCTAATCACTGAAGAGTATTTTTTGAGGAAAAACCGATTCTATTACTACAAGAATATTAATTTACAAGTGTTTAACACTTTACAAAAAACTTCACTCTCTAACACTCTCTAAGCTTTCTTCACTTGAAACTTAATATTTTGAGATAAATTGAGCTCACAAATGAGCTCCATATTTATAGTAAAATACATGACTCAAAAGTCAACAAAACAACAAATGCACCTAAAGTTAATTTGGATGCTTGCACCATTTTTCAAAACTTCACCTAAAGTGTATTGGAGGCTTATAATGGTGGTGGTTGGCAATGACTTGTAGTTGGATCCTTCAATTCTCCCCCTCCAACTGCATTCAAAATGATTGTCATCTAACAGCTATTCCGGCTATGTCTCTACACAGCTCTAACTTATACCGAGTAACCCCCTTTGTTAACATGTCAGCTGGATTCTCATATATATGGATCTTCACTAGTCTCAACAGTTGTTGATTCATCACCTCGCGTATCCAATGATAGCCAATATCGATGTGCTTCGTCCAGGAGTGATACATTGAGTTCTTGCTCAAGTCCA
Organism: Zanthoxylum bungeanum; assembly: GCA_019454045.1. NCBI lineage: Eukaryota > Viridiplantae > Streptophyta > Magnoliopsida > Sapindales > Rutaceae > Zanthoxylum > Zanthoxylum bungeanum. Next base: position 13,567 of record SKCR01032732.1, on the reverse strand, counting down.
GAGCACTCTGAATATCACAATGTATCTTGTATTTTGTCTGCTTGATCCCTAATTCTTAGAGAAAATGATTTAACCACAACATTTCCTTTCATGCTTCCACTGCTGCAATATACTTAGCTTCTGTTGTGGATAATGCAATACACATCTGCAATCTTGACTGCCATGACACAGCTCCCCCTGCAAAAATGTAGATAAAACCTTATGTAGATTTTCTACCATCAAGATCTCCTGACATATCTAAATCTGGATAGCCTTCCAAGATTGGATCAGCTCCCCCGTAGCAGAGACATAACTTCGATGTACCCTTGAGGTACCTGAGAATCCATTAGACTGCCTCCAGTGTTGTTTTCCTGGGTTAGAGAGAAAACGACTCACTACACCCACTGCGTGAGCAATATCTGGCCTGGTATATACCGTAACATACATTAGGCTTCTAACTGCTGAAGAATATGGTGCTGATGTCATCTCCTATATCTCTTTATTGGATGAGAGACACGAACTCTTGCTCAATTTGAAGTGGTGTGCTAGTGAAATGCTGACAGGTTTGACATTCTGTATATCAAACCTTCTGATTATCCGTTGAATATAACTCTCATGTGAAAGCCACAACCTTTTGTTCTGTCCATCTCGAACTATTTGCATTCCCAAAATTTATTGAGCTGGTCCTAAGTCTTTTATGTCGAAAAACTTAGAGAGTTCATTCTTCAACTAGATGATCTTCGCTGAATCTTGTCCAACGAATCAACATGTCGTCTACATATAATAGAAGAACAATAAAATTTCCATCTGGAAACCTTTGAATGTAAACACACTGGTCTACTTTAGTTCTTTTGTAGCCTTGACTCACCATAATCGAGTCAAATTCCTGTACTACTGCCTTGGTATTTGCTTGAGACCGTACAAGCTCTTCTTTAGCTTGCGAACAAGGTTCTCTTTTCCTGAAACCTTGAAACCTTCTGGCTACTCTATGTAGATTTCTTCATTTAGATCACCATGAAGAAATGATGTCTTAACATCCATGTATTCAAGCTCTAAGTTCAAATTGGCTACCAATCATAGGATAACTTGGATTGAATCCATCTTTACAACTAATAAAATAATTCATCAAAGTCGATTCCTTTTTTTTTTTGAATGAATCATTTGAATACTAAATGGGCTTTGTGGTTCACCATATTTCTGCTGCCGTCTTTCTTCAGCTTGAACACTCATTTATTTTTTAGTGTCTTCATGCATTGCGGGAGTTTAACTATCTCATAAGTCTGATTTTTCTGCAGAGATTCCATTTCATCTTGTATTGCGAGCAGCCATTTTACTTTGTCTTTATAAGATATAGCTTCATTGAAACTTTCTGGCTCCCCATCGTCAGTAAGAAAAATATAATCAGATCCTGAGTATATGTTTGATCGAATCTGGCCTAGCTCGGATCTTCGTACTGCAGGTTCATTGGTTTCTGGAGGTCTGTCGTCATCCATATAATGGATGATCATGTAGCCTCTGATGGAGTGGGTTGCAGCTCCCCCTGCTCAACATCATCTTCCTCCTCTGGTTCTGCTTCTAACATATCATGCACCTCATCATTATCTGTGGCCACTGGTGTTGGTACTATGGTTGTGTCTGGATTTGAATCTGTTTTATCGGCATTAGAATTAGAAGACATCTTGGGCTTTTCAATGTCTTTTATTATCTGGTCTTCAAGAAACACTACATCTCTGCTTCTGATGACCTTCTTTTCCTTCGAGTCCCATAACCTGTATTTGAATTCCTTGTCTCCATAGCCTATGAAGATGCATGGAGTAGTCCTTGCATCGAGCTTCTGCCTGAGCTCCTTGGATACATGTGCAAAGGCTAAACAGCTGAATGTTCTAAGGTGAGAATAAGAGGGATTCTTACTAGACCATACTTTCACTGAAATCTCAAAATTCATCGGTATAGATGGTGATCTGTTGATCAGGTAGTAGGCGGCACGAACATCTTCTCCCCAGAATGGCTTTGGCAGCTTAGCCATGCTAATCATGCTTCTAACTTTCTCCATAATGGTGTGGTTCATTCTTTCAGCAACACCATTATGTAATGGAGTGCGCGGAACAGTCCTTTCATGTCGAATACCGTGGCTTCAATAATAGGCATCAAATTCTCTGGACGTGTATTCGCCTCCATTATCTGTGTGGAGGACCTTTAGTTTCCTCCATGTTTCACGTTCTTCCATGGCATGAAACGATTTGAAAAATTTCAGAACCTGATCCTTTGTTTTCAGAAAATACACCCCACACTTTCCGAGAAGCATCGTCAATAAAATTCAGAAAGTATTTTTTACTGCTTAGTGAATTAACCTCCAAGGGACCAAAAATATCAGAGTGCACCAGACTCAGCAAATCTGATATTCTCATAGAAGAGAATTTAAAGGAGACTCTATGTTGCTTACCGAATAGACAGTGATTGCAAGGATCTAGAGCAACATTCTTGGAGACAGTGATTAGATTCTTCTTTGTCAAGGTAGACAACTCTTTCTTACTCATGTGACCGAGTCTCTACTGCCAAAGATTTTGAGAAGCCTCATGTTCAGCTACATTGAGGTTCTATGCACATATCTTCATATGAGTCTTGTATAAAGTGCCACAAATATGTACTCGGGCGACGATCATGGCACCTTTTATCATTTTTCATGTGTCATTGCTAAAGTGGCTAGCATAGCCTTGTTTTTCAATGGCTACCCCCGAAAGTAGATTAAGCTGAAGTTCTGGAACATGTCTCACCTCTTTCAGGGTTATTATATACCCTGCATTTGTCCGCATCTGAATTTCACCAATTCCGATTATCTGAGAGGAACTGGTATTTCCCATCTTCACTGCTCCAAAGTCTCATACTTTGTATGTTGTGAAGAAATCCCTATGAGCGATGAAGTGGTAGGATGCTGCAGTATCTACCATTCACTCAACATCTTGAGTTAGGGTATGAAGGCATGCTTCTTCTTGAATGGAGCAGATAGCTACATCTCTTGAGGCAACTACTAGTGTCTCTGCATCGTTGTTCTTCGGCTGGGAATTGCCTTGACCATTCTCTCGTTGTAGCTTTCAGCAATTCTTCTTTAAGTGGCCTTCTATGCCACAATGGTATCACTTATAGGTAGGCTTTATTCTGTCTGTGGATTTGTCTCTGCTTTTGCTTTTACCTCTCTCTCTACCTCGAATTTTATCTTGTTGTCTTCCTCGATTCTCCGTGACAAGGGCTTGTGTCTGATCTGTGCCCACGTCTTTTCTTCTGGCCTCCTCATTTGACATGGTATCTTTTATCATAGTCATGGTAAGTTTGCCTCTTCAAGCTGAATTGCTGAGAATAACCACCAATGTTTCCCAGCTATTAGGAAGAGAACTGAGTAGTAAGAGGGCTTGAACTTCATATTTCAGTTGCATGTCTACTGCACACAACTGATTCACAAGGCTCTGGAACTCATTGATGTGTTCTACAATGGAAGTTCCACTCTGTAGCTTCAGGTTCACCAAACGTCTCATTATTAAGGCTTTATTATAAGCTGTCTTGGCCTGAAATATGTCTTCCAATTTTATCCATATTTCGTAAGCATTTGTATTATGTGCTACGTGGTGGAAAATACTGTGTCTGATTCAGTGTCTAATCTGATCCAAAATTCTATTATTAAGTTTATTAGAGTCATACTCTTTAACAGATTCTGGTCTCGCACCCTTCACCTCGATAATATCGAACAAATCTTTACAGTGCAAATAATCTATCATCTTAGGCCTCCAGATGGAGTAATTGGTTGCTGTCAGCTTGATCATCGCTCCAGAAGAGGAATCTTCATTTTTCATTTTAAGTTTACAGTTTAAAATGAAAATAAGATAAAATCGGGGCTGCTTTTCACAAATCGAAGGTCATTATTATGTCTGGAACAGTCAAAAATAATGGATTAGACACTTCATTGGTCCAAATCCGACTCATGGACCGATTTGTAAATTTCGAAAACTTATAGGGCTAAAATATAAATTTCTAAGACTTTGGGGACTCAATAAAATTTACCAGGTATGATGACGTGGCATAAGTAGGACCCAATTTGCTATTGTGGCTGACACATGACGCTGACGTGGCTGCTGATGTGTTGCTGACTGTGCGCTGACGTATTGTTGACTGTGCGCTGATGTAGTCGTCTTTAACCTCCAGCAGGCGCGTGGGCACATGGACAGCTCCCCTCCTAGCGTGTGCGGGCTCTCTAGACGTCGGTTTGATTGCCAAAAATTACCACCGTACTTGTCTCGACGTGAACAAGCTGATGGTATGCTTAAATTTGATTTTTGACAACTTTCCCGAAACTCAAATTTTCCAAACCAAGTTATGTTCTTCGATTTTACGACCCCAATGTATAACCAAAGCTACCGATACCACTTGTTGTGATTCTCTTATCACTAAATAGTATTTTTTGAGGAATAGCCGATTCTATTACTACATTAATAGAAATTTACAAGTGTTTAACACTTTATAAAATACCTCACGCTCTAACACTCTCTAAGCTTTCTTCACTTGAAGCTTAATATTTTGGGATGAATTGAGCTCACAAATGAGCTCCCTATTTTTAGTAAAATACATGACTCAAAAGTCAACAAAACAACAAATGCACTTAAAGTTAATTTGGATGCTTGCATCATTTTTCAAAGCTCTACCTAAAGTGTATTGGATGCTTGCAATGGTGGTGGTTGGCAATGACATGTAGTTGGATCCTTCAGTATCCTAGTAAATTGACCATGGTTATGCAATTGGTATGTTTACCTCTTTTTTTTTTTTAGAGTCACTTAATACTGTAGCTGTTGTAATTGGTTCATATGTCTTCTCGACCGTAAATTGAACTGAACTTTCTTTCCAGTTGTAATTATTTAGCCTTATTTGGAATATATACTCCCTTTTAAGTAGCTTTGAAACTTCCTTTTCAAACTTTTCATAAGTATTTTATTCGTGGATATTATTTAACCAGGTTCATATATTGTTGCATGATTGTTTATATGGACTAACATAATTTAATGCAAGTACTCACATTGTTGCTTTTAGTGGCCAAGACCTAGCTTGGCTGGTTTTTTGAGCAGCTGCTCCCCTTTAACAAATATATCTGCATCTGTAACGTCTTTCACCTTCAAAGGAATTCAGTACCTGCTTTGAGCAATTGACTTAGAATATATTATATAATGCATATTAGATTGTATAAATTTAACGAGCTTTGAACCCGCGCGATCCATGGGTTTATCTTGAATATATATTCAATTGAATCCATTTACATTTCAGGTTGCTCAAGTTTGTACTAAGTGTGGTTTTAATATAAGACAATATTTGTGAGATCTACGAATTTTATGATGATGATGTGAACATACTCTCTAAGTTTAATTCCATATTAAAAAATATAAGAAAATTAAAAAAAAAAAATAGAAAAAGAAAAGATTGCTCTCTTGATGTTGTTCATTAATGTATAGTCTTCTTTGCTATTAGAACTGTGATCTCCTCTAGTAATGTTAACTTTGATCTGCACAAATTTCAGATTAAGAAGACGCAATTTCACTGTGAGGATTGTGGAATCTGCTTGACTAATGGCTTCTATTTTCTTAATGTTATAATTAATTTTATGTTTTCCTGATTTATAATATGGATTACTCTACAAAAGCTAAATGTAATACAAAACACACTCAGTAACCTCTACTTATATGTATGCACAAAACAAATTATTATTTTTTTCTATTTTCTTTATTACCCTACAATTGAAATATTCAAAACTTAAAATCTAAACCACACGTTTGTCTACTGCAATGCTGACTTAATGAAAGCTAAATATATTACAATAGTTTTATATTTCTAATGAGACATCATATGTTTATGTCTATAAACATGTCTCAAAGAGGAAAATAAATTATTGCTAATTTCGTTCTAATTTCTCTACATTTTCTTGTGAACCAAATAGAACTCCAAAACCAACATTTTTTTTTTGGAATCGTTGGAAATCCCGCCGCTAAACCACCTCTTTCGGCTTAAGCGGAATAGATAAAACCCCCGATTGTCACAGTATCTTACAAGAAACACACTCTCTGGATTCGAATTCATAACCTCAAGATGAGATTTTGAGCCGTGCACCACCAAGTCACGCCTCTTGGAGACACCAAAACCAACATTTCAACTGCCAGACTCTCACATTACAATATCTTGTTGCCTCGCCTCGACTGTATAGATGCGCATCACCCATAACCTCTTGCGCCTCTCGCATCGAGGCGCGTCAGTGTGCCTCTAACAATGCTGGCTGTAGCCGGCCATCTCCTCCACCGCCAACGACTCTCCACCACCGCCCACTGTCTCCACCACCGCTGATTACAAGGTATGTATCTTCAGTTATTTTTCGTCAATTTTTTTTTCCAATCCTGTTATGCACCTCTGTTTCTTTTTTCATCTTTTTCTTTCTTCTTTTTCAAATCAGTTTCTTTCTTCATATGTTACTGTTTTCTTATTTCTTCATCTGTTACTGTTTTTTTCTTTCTTCATCTGTTACTGTTTTTTTTTTCTTTTTTGCCGAAATTGGAGAAAATTGAAAAAGTAAAAAAACGATCAGTATTGGTGTTGAAACCCTAAAATTATTGCTTGTTACTTGTTAAAAAATTGGGTGAAATCAAATCAATATTTGCCTGATTTGTTTATTCTTTATTGTTAACGTGTAATACTTGAAAATGTGAGTTGAATGTTTATTTCTTGTACAGAATGGAATCCGAAGGCTCATGCAAAAGTAAAAAAAATCGATCCCGCTTGGAAATATTCGCACATGATTGATCCTTTGAATAGGAACATTTTAAAGTGTAATTTTTGTGAAAAATTAGTGAAGATGGGTCAATAGGTCGAAACAACATCTCGCCGGAGGCTATAGAAATGTGACCAAATATGGTAGATGTCCTCCTCATGTTAGTAAGGAGATCATAGATTATTTTCTTAAAAGATCTTAAGATAAGGAATAAAGTAATATGGTCCGCACTTCGATGATATTGGTACTTATGTTGATGATGATGATGATGTTGGGGTTGTTACTCAAACTTAAATGTGAAAAAAGCCAAAATAAAAGGGGCCAATGCATTATATTTTACTCATGATGCTGATAAGGTTATCAAGGATCTGAAAGAGGGAAATTTGAAGCAAATGGCAATAAATGAATCATACAAAAAAAAGTTGAGGGATAGAGCGTGTGGAGACCTAACTAGATGGTTGTATGATGCTGGGATACCATTTAATACGGTTAAATTAGATAGTTTTACAATAGCAGTTGAATCAATTGGATAATTTGGGTCTGGTATGAAACCACCTAGCTATCATGAGGCCCGAGTTCCATTGTTGGCAAAGGAAGTTCAGCATACCAAAAATTAATGAAAGTACACAAAGAAGAATGGGCAAAATATGGATGCTCAATTATATCGGATGGATGGCGTGATTCAGTGGTTAATAGGGATATTATAATTTTTTAGTCAATTCTTCGAGGGGATCTGTGTATATCAAATCCATTGATGCTTCAAACCTTGTGAAAACTGGAGATACTTTGTACAAGATGCTTGACGAAATTGTTGAAGAAATTGGAGAAGTAAATGTTGTGCAAGCAGTGGCCGATAATGCATCAAATTATGTAGTAGAATGTATTCTTTTATAAATATATAAAGATTGATTTATTTATTGTTGATATAGTATACTAACGTAGTGCAATGAAATATGAATTTTGTAGGGAGATTGTTGGAAGCAAAGAGAAAACATTTGTATTTGTCACCATGTACTGCTGATTGCCTTGATTTGATACTTGAAGATATTGAGAAGATCTGTTTAATACATGGGACATTGAAAAGGGCTGTGTGTGTGACCAGTTACATTTATAGTCGTACGAGTGTGGTAAATTTGATGAGAAACTTTACATATAAAGAATTGCTTAGGCCTACAGTGACCAGATTTGCTACTGCCTATATCACACTGCGATCCATACATAGCCAATAAAATAATTTGAGAAAGTTGTTCACTTCAGATAAGTGACATAGTAGTAAATGGTCTAAGGAGGAAGGAGGGAAAAGAACAACACAAATTATTTTGATGCCAAACTTTTGGAAAAATATTTTGTATATTCTAAAATTAATCGGCCCCATTGTTAGTGTACTTCAAATGGTTAATGGTGAGAAGAAGCCTTCTATGGGTTATATTTATTAGGCCATGGATAAGGCCAAAGAATCTATTGTCAAGTCTTTTAATGGGAGAGAAGAAAAATATGTCTTTGTTTTCACCATCATTGATCAAAGGTGGAATTGCCAACTTTATCGGCCTTTGCATGCAGTTGGATATTACTTAAACCTATAATTTTTCTATTCAAATCCAAACATTGATTCGGATGAAGGAGTTGTGCAAGGTTTGTATGATTGCATTGAGAGGCTTGTATCTTATATTGATGTATAAGACAAGATTGATAATGAGTTGCCAAAATATAGAAGTACTCACTGTACGTTGGGGGTGTTAGGGTTGGTGCTCGGAGTGCCAATCCAGATCATATTCATGTCCGGTTCATGAATACGAACAATTCATTTTTCCATAATATTACTTATTTATGGTAGTACTTCTTACTTTTATATACATATTCGATCTAATTATGATTAGATTGATACTAAATATGATTTAGTGATATGTATATATTAGACAAAGACCCGATAATATATAATGTAGTGCACAGTTACAAAGTAGTTTGTAATTGACATTGGGAAGTGTCACTACTAGAAGTATATTATCAAATAAAGTTCCTGGTTAAGATTTACTAACACGGGTCGGTTAGTAAAATCCACTGAGACCAGTACATGTCGTATATCGAGACTTGGTCCGATGATTTATCCCAATGAATAATGAGTCTAGGGAGACTCATATAGACGTGTAGGTTTTTATATTGGATAAACACTGAACGACTCACCGAAGATTTCCTAATTGATGGTACACCAACGTCAATAGGAATCTTCTCGGGTCAAGTGAGCATAATGGTCGTTCGACTTGAGCTACCACTATGGATGTATGAGGTATCATCCACACTTTGATGGCAGTCACGTCACCGATCTATTTAAATCAGACCTACGCCTGTTCGTTGGGTGTGGACTGATCCTCAGGATATCTTGTGCTTATCAAGATATGATTCGTCAGTTCTGTGTACAGAGTATAGGTATTCAATATGGAATTAGCAATCTGTTAAATCCATGGGCCTGTGGTACAATGTAGAAGTAAGTTCTAAGTGTTATTAAGAGATTGCTCATGGAATCGTCGACATAATTATACCTATAGAGATTTAATATTTTTATCTATATCTCTGAAATAATCTGAATACCTGTGACAGATGGATTACACGTATGCAATGATCTCGACCTGTATGATTCAGCAAGTTTATCCGTGGTCGTCATAATTTATGGGTGGGTAGATTATGGACACTGTGGGACACAGGATCTGGGTGACGCATGCTGTCCCGGGTTCGCGGCCCGGTCGGGAGTACGGAGTAGCCACGGGGGACTAAACCGGAGAATGATGGAGTCGCCACTCGGTGTGAACCGGGAAAATGAGATTTAAGGCCGCACTCACCCCTCGCAAGGGAAGACCTCAAACCGTTGGGTTCGGAATGGTCCCTTACTTATGTCACTTGTAATGAAAGGATTTATGTAATAATTTAATCAAGTTTAAGTAACACTTATTTCCAAGAGTATCATGCTTCTAAATTCACATACATACATCAACAAGTTCATCACAACATGCAACATCTCATGGCAATCTCATGAACATTTCTCAATCATATGATATGGAAAACTAAGAACAACCTAATCATGCTTGAATACTATATCATGAACATATTAACCAAATAACATGCTAACAGCCTAATCATGCTTGAATATCATCCCAAGAACACATAGAATGGATAAATGCAGGAATACAAATAATATGATTGGCTACATAATACAAGAAAGATCAACCAAGAGGCAATTATGCAGGAATATGATGAGACAGACTCAGTTCGGTGTGTGCGCATTCGTGTAGCGTTCGTAAACGCGTTCGAACGGTAAACAGAAGGTTCGCGTTCGTATAGCGTTTGAGAACGCGTTCGAACGGAACCAGACCTGATGCATGATAAGACTAAGAAAGTGCGTAAGCGTTCGCGTAGCGTTCGAGAACGTGTTCGAACGGAACCAGACCTGATGCATGCTAAGACTAAGAAAGTGCGTGTGCGTTCACGTAGCGTTTGTAAAATGCATTCGAACGGGAAACAGAAGGTTCGCGTTCGTATAGCATTCGATAACACGTTCGAACAGATCGAGACCTGATGAAACAAAATGCATGCGCGTTCGAGTAATGTTTGTAAAACGCGTTCGAACGGAAAACAGAAGGGTCGCGTTCGTATAGTGTTTGATAACGCGTTCGAACGGGAACTGACCTGATGCACAAAATGTGATGCAATACATACATAAAAAAGCAAATAGCGAAATACGAGGCGCGGCGAAGCATCGTGGCAAAGGATTTTAACCTCTTCAATTAGAGGACCTTTCATCACACTTACTAAGCCCATGCGCTTATCTCAATGCATATAAAAATAAAGACAATCATATCAAACTTAGTATATCCGATTGAACATATCTTGCATTCAACCGAACACACATCAACCGGCGCGGCAAAGTATCGTGGTAAAGGATTTTAACCCCTCCAAATAGGGGACCTTTAATCCGACTTAATAAGCCCATGCGCTCGATTGTATCACACATACAAAAGTAACATGCAGAATTCAAATAACGAAAAATAAATAACCGAAGCAACATAAAACAAAAGAGTGTGACGTTTACTCAAGTGGTACGTGGAGTTGTATCCCGAGTACAGATCATACTACCGTCCATTCGGAATCGGCTATGAAATTTATGTCCGGGTTTCCATCCTATATACCACAAGAGACGACACTTTTCCATTCATCCAATACCCACAACACACATCATACACAAACAAGATTCAACAAATAATTAAAATACGATCAAGATAAATAACAAAAATCAAATAAAGATGAGTGTGAAAAGTACCCTCAGGTCTAACCTTTTAAATCACCTCTCGGATGTACGGCACACGATCGTCGGAAGGGTGGATGCTCCGCAACTCTTCCGGTTCACTAGTTCACTGCTCTCGTTCGTTGTCTCACCGTTTGGAGTCGTCGTTCTCCGTCTTTTGCTGCTGCTTTTGATTCCGATTCACTGCCGTTTTGCTACTGTTCTGCTGCTGTATTTTAGTTATTGTTCTTGGTATGTTTTGGCTACTATTTTGGGTGTGATTTTTGGTTGTGTTATGGTGTGGTTCGGGGGCTGTTTTGATGAGGTAAATGGGCTGTTCGGGATGTGTTTTGGTCAAGGCAATGAGGGTTCTTTGGTTTGTGATCTTCGATTATTGAGAGTGGGGGAGAGTTGTGTCAATAAGTTTTGGGTGTTTCTTGTGGGTGTTGTGATTTTCGTGTGAGTTGTGTGTATGAGCTTGGGTGTTTCTTGTGTGAATGAGCTAGGGGAAAAGGGTTGGAAATTCTTTGCTTCTTTTCTTGTAATGGGCGTGCCCTAGGGGAGGGGAATGCCTTGGAGAGGTGTTGTTTATATAGAGAATGGCTAGGGCTTCACCTTGTCTCACAAGGAAGGGATTTGGCATTAAAGGGAGGATTTGATTTGGTGTTGGACAAGGAAAGTAAGGGATTTGATGGGGGACAAATTTGGTTTAGATTAGGAATACAATATTTTTAATTGGTTATGATTGATTTTAATTAGGCATGACATCTTTTTAATTTAGTATATGATTTTGTTTAGTTAGGAAGTTAATATATTTGATTTGTCTTAATTAGGTATGATTATATTTTATGTTTTATTTAATTGGTAAATGGTTTAAATATTTTATTTAATTCAATGTTTAATTTAATTAAGATTTAATTTAATTTTCCATGTGTTTTAAATGTGTTTTATTAATTGAGATGTGTTTTATGGGCTTTGGTGGGTTAATTGGGCTTGGGTGTGAGGCTAGCAGCAAAACCAGAATTACTGACACCGTTCGAACGCCTCCTCGAACGCGGAACGAACGCCCGCAATCTGTTTGACGTTCGAACGAAGTAACGAACGCAGCACGAACGAAAACAGTGAACTTGTGAAATGAATCTGATGACGTACTTATTCTGAATTTCCCATTCCGACGTCCGTTTCTCGTGAGACTGTGGGGACACAGGATCTGGGGCGACGCATGCTGTCCCGGGCTCGCGGCCCGGTCGGGATTACGGAGTAGCCACGGGGGAATAAACCGGAGAATGATGGAGTCGCCACCCGGTGTGAACCAGGAAAATGAGATTTAAGGCCGCACTCACCCCTCGCAAGGGAAGACCTCAAACCGTTGGGTTCGGAATGGTCCCTTACTTATGTCACTTATAATGAAAGGATTTATGTAATAATTTAATCAAGTTTAAGTAACACTTATTTCCAAGAGTATCATGCTTCTAAATTCACATGCATACATCAACAAGTTCATCACAACATGCAACATCTCATGGCAATCTCATGAACATTTCTCAATCATATGATATGGAAAACTAAGAACAACCTAATCATGCTTGAATACTATCTCATGAATATATTAACCAAATAACATGCTAACAGCCTAATCATGCTTGAATATCATCCCAATAACACATAGAATGGATAAATACAGGAATACAAATAATATGATTGGCTACATAATACAAGAAAGATCAACCAAGAGGCAATTATGCATGAATATGATGAGACAGACTCAGTTCAGTATGTGTGCGTTCGTGTAGCGTTCGTAAACACGTTCGAACGGTAAACAGAAGGTTCGCGTTCGTATAACGTTTGAGAACGCGTTCGAACGGAACCAGACCTGATGCATGATAAGACTAAGAAAGTGCGTATGCGTTCGCGTAGCGTTCGAGAACGCGTTCGAACGGAACCAGACCTGATGCATGCTAAGACTAAGAAAGTGCGTGTGCGTTCGCGTAGCGTTTGTAAAACGCGTTCGAATGGGAAACAGAAGGTTCGCGTTCGTATAGCGTTCGATAATGCGTTCGAACAGATCCAGACCTGATGAAACAAAATGCATGCGCGTTCGAGTAGCGTTTGTAAAACGCGTTCGAACGGAAAACAGAAGGGTCGCGTTCGTATAATGTTTGATAACGCGTTCGAACGGGAACTGACCTGATGCACAAAATGTGATGCAATACATACATAAAAAAGCAAATAGCGAAATATGAGGCGCGGCGAAGCATCGTGGCAAAGGATTGTAACCTCTTCAATTAGAGGACCTTTCATTACACTTACTAAGCCCATGCGCTTATCTCAATGCATATAAAAATAAAGACAATCATATCAAACTTAGTATATCCGATTGAACATATCTTGCATTCAACCGAACACACATCAACCGGCGCGGCAAAGCATCGTGGTAAAGGATTTTAACCCCTCCAAATAGGGGACCTTTAATCCGACTTAATAAGCCCATGCGCTCGATTGTATCACACATACAAAAGTAA